>MJUU01072173.1:22358-57959 GCA_002080025.1 Modiolus philippinarum
CACCAGTGGGGATCATAGTTTTAACATTGGACCCTATGGGAAAAGACATTCAAAGATCTTCTCCTCTGAAACTACTGGGCCAATTGAAACCAAACTTGGCCACAATAGTCCTTAGATGGTCCCCTGCAAAAAAGTTGTTTTTCAGATCCGCGCTATATCCAAGATGGCCACCAGTGGGGATCATAGTTTTAACATTGGACCCTATGGGAAAAGACATTCAAAGATCTTCTCCTCTGAAACTACTGGGCGAATTGAAACCAAACTTGGCCACAATAGTCCTTAGATGGACTCCTGCAAAAAAGTTGTTTTTTCAGATCCCCGCTTTATCCAAGATGGCCACCAGCTGGGATCATAGTTTTAACATTGGAACCTATGGAAAAACACTTTCAAAGATCTCCTCCTCTGAAACTACTCAGCCAATTGAAATCAAACTTGGCCACAGTAGTCCTTAGATGGTCTCCTGCAAAAAAGTTGTTTTTCAGATCTGCACTATATCCAAGATGGCCGCCAGCGGGGATTATAGTTATAACATTGGACCCTATGGGAAAAGACATTCAAAGATCTTTTCCTCTGAAACTACTGGGCCAATTGGATCCAAACTTGGCCAAAAGAACTGCACCCCATCCAAAATAGCTGATAGTCTGGAACATAGTTTAACTTATGATAATATAGCATCAATGTCTATTAACAATTTTGAAAATAATGCCCTTAAACATTGGGACTATTTTAACAGCATATGTCAGCTGTGGCCCAGGTGAGCGATACAGGCTCTTGAGAGCCTCTTGTGTTTTAATTGGTATTTTCTTGTAAAATGATATCATCAAATGGTTGAAATGAGTAAAAAGTAAATTTGAGGCCGTAACCATTGTTTCTGTTTAATGTTTCTGTTTAATGTTTCTTTATTTGAAATTTGGTTATAAAAAATGCCAGATTTTTAAACATTCCATATGAAGGTAAATTTGAAAAAAAAATTGCGTTTTCAGTTGGGATTTACAGTTGAAAATGAAAATTTGGATAAATTTTGTGTGTGGTTTTCCAATTTTTACTAGATTTTCAATTTTTAAATTTTGATTGTGCTGTCATCTAGTGTTAATTGATATATCTACATTTTCCAGGTCTATTAAGAGCTAAGGAAAAACTTGATAAAAATTATTTGGATTTACGACGCTTTGACCAGTACTTAATTAAAACAAGACTAACTACGACGAAAATTCGTGAAAAATGCAAAATCACGTTAAGGTTAAAATTGTTGTGCACCTAAGCTCATTCATGAATCTATTTTAAACTTTGCAGTTAAAAAGTATAGGTTGTACTTTTAAAAATACAACACTTAACGTGCATCTTCATGCACCATGTCATCATTATGTATTTGGGCAATGGAATTTGATAAATCATCATACTTTGCGTACAAAATTCTTCGTCGGAGTACCTATGTTTACCTGTCACTTTTAAATTTATGGAACCGAATTCCAACCTCCATTTGCCATAGGGATTCTCATGCCAAGTTTGGAGCGTTTTATATGTCCATGTCAGTGTTCCAGAACGAAAGGTTATTAAATTGTCAAATGGTCTTGGAGTCATTATACAGCTCCCAGTTCCAGATGGTGAATACAGATTAAACACAACACTTCCTCTAAAACCTGAAATATAACCATTAACATGGACCATGAGATAAATAGCATAAGTGTACGACAGGTAGAATGTTTTTCTACAACTAAAGCATATAAAGAACTTTTTTCGCAAACTTAGCTCAAGCTGTCATTCTAATTGCAGGTTATCACATATGTCCGAAATGTTAAGAATGTTCTTTCTATTCATCTTTTCTATTCTTGGTCTTTTTTTCCATCATATTTATAAAACGTGACTAAAAAGTAAAATGTAAGACTTTACTAAGGTTTGAGTATCCATAAACCAGTTTAACCTTATTGCTGGCTTTTGCTATTGCCTGTACCAAGTCCGGCTATCCCGAGCTCCTATCGTTATTTAGTTTGTCTCTTGTCTTTCATTTGAATTTTTCTTGTGCATTTCTCTTGTGAATTGTGTCATGTGATTGTAGTTTTTGGCCATTGTAGGTGTTGACTTTTATCTTTTGTTTGTAATTTTAAGATTTATAAATTATACTAGTATAATTCTGATAATTCTGTTATGGGAATGATAACAAAGTTACCGAACAGAATTGCAAAAAGCCGAAATCCAGAGAGCAAAAAAACCGAAAGCTTTTGCAAACCTACATGAAAATTGTCAACCGAAATTATCCTAAATTGGTAGAGACAGAAGCTGCATAGTTGTCATTCAAAGCATATCCCAACTCGTATCAAAATGTCCTGTCATATATTGTGGACAACTGATACGAACGAAAAACGCTGAGAATGCATAGCTCATAACAAAAAATCAGCATACAAAAGTTCAAATGAATTCTTTCAGACAGAGCGAAGACATTTGTGTAAATGTAAAAATATCGATGAGAATGACGGATGGTCTAATGGATACATGTATTCCAGTAAAAACGTCGAGTACTGGTATAAAATGTATACTGCATTACTTCATTACCGCATACAATCATCAAAGAGAAATTTTCGTATTTGATCAAATTGTCCTTCAAAAAATCAGGATGTGCGTACATTTGTTGCAATTTGTTTCTATTATTTGAAAGAAATACTACATCGAAGTCCAACAAAATGAATTATCAAAGTCTAACACTTTCAAACGTACTAATTTTGAAGAAAAATCATTAACCAAACAGCAATTCAACGATACAAAAATGCTCCAAGTTCCACCCAAAGATAACACCTTGCCTACTATGTACTGGGTTCCTAAGCTTCACAAAAATCCCTACAAACATCGTTTTATTTCGGCATCGAGTAACTGTTCTACCACTAATTTATCCATCCATTTAACCAGTGCGTTCATCTGTATTAAAGAGTTAGTTATCAAATACTGTGAAAAAACCTATCAAAACTCTGGTGTAAATTATTTTTGGAGTGTAAAATATTCCATTGAAGTTTTAGATAAGTTACAATCAATAAAAAGACCAGTTTCGTCTATTGACAGTTATGATTTTTCTACATTTTATACAACCCTTCCACATAAATTGATTAAATTAAAATTGAGACAACTTATTAAATGGTCTTTCAAATTTTCTGGTCTACAGTTCATTTGTTGTAATAAAAAGCAAGGATTCTTCTCTAATATCATTTACAATAATCATAGTTCCTGGACTTGGGATGACATGATTAAGGCACTGAATTTTTTGCTGGACAATATTTTTGTCATTGGAATTCCCATGGGTACAAACTGTGCACCTCTCATTGCAAATCTTTGTCTGTTCTGTTACGAACGGGACTTTATGAAAAAACTACAGAATGGAACCGTACAAAACAGTGAACAACTTTTTTCAATTTTCAACGATAACAGCAGGTACATCGACGATATCCTTACTATTGACAAGTTTTTTTAGACTATGTCGACCTCATATACCCGCAAGAACTGAAACTTTATCAAGCAAACGATGATTCTAAATACTACCCATTTCTTGATCTTACTATCATCATTGACTCTGGCAAAGTTAAAACTAAAATTTATGATAAAAGGGATGATTTTGATTTCACAATTACTAATTTCCCTTTTCTTGATGGCGACGTTCCTGTAGCTCCATCATACGGGGTGTATAATGTTTAAGATGAAATTTATCTTGCAGAACTTACTTTAAATAAATCCAATAGCAGCAGTGATTATACTCCTTTTCTTGATCTTGATATATCAATAAATCAAGGAAAGTTAAACACTAAGGTTTATGATAAAAGGGATAATTTCTCATTCCCTATAATCAATTTCCCCCATCTCGACGGCGATGTTCCGTTAGCCCCTTCTTACGGGGTCTACATTTCACAACTTGTTCGATATGCACGAGTATGTAGTAATGTTTCTAACTTCAACGACCGAAATCTTTGTCTCACTGAAAAACTTCTGCATCAAGGGTTTAGATATCATAAATTGATAAAAACATTCTCTAAATTTTATTATAGATACATTGACTTATTAAGAAAATTTGGTTCTACATGCAGGGCTCTTATACATCAGGACATTTCACATCCAAACTTCTATGGTAATATCATTTACAAAGCGCATAAATGCAAAAATTGTCTTTCCAAACTTATTAATCCGTTGAACAAACTTATTCATAAAGGATATAAATACAGCATTGTTGTTAAATCTTTACTTCTGGTTTTTGTTGGCAAAAATATTGATCATCTCCTAAATGCTTTACACCATAACTAAATTTAAACAATTTTTCATATTGGCAGTATTTGGCATTGCACGATATCATGTTCTTCTTTCATAATTGATGAAGTTTTACCAAATCTATTTAGAAGTATTTCAATTGAAATTCTATATGTAAGAAGGCTTGATATCATAGTCATCAGAAATTATGTCCTTAGCTAGCTGTCAGTAACTGCGAGCATTTGTCCGGACAGTACCTGTGTGTATTGTCTTCGTGTTTTATGTACTTCATCGTAAGGGTACTCGTCTTGATAAGTTGGACTTTTTTCTAGTTTGATTTTTACTGTGAGTCTTTTTGTGTATTTATTTTTAGCCATTCACCACACATAGGGGGAGGGTTTGGATCCAAGAAAACGAGTTTAACCCCACCGCAATTTTTGCGCCTGTCCCAAGTCAGAAATATGTTAGTCATTGGCTTGTCCTTGTCTTCTTATAAAATTTTAGTTTCTTGATATTTGAGTTATTGGATGTGGTTTGTTTCCATTGATTTATTCACTGTTTTTACCTTTCGGGGCCATTTACGGCTTTCTATATGGTGTGAGGTTCCTCACTGTGTTGAAGACCATATGGTTACCCCTAGATGTTTTGTTTTGGGTCGTTTTAACCTGGATATGGGATGTTGTCTCCTTGACATTTACCCCATTTCCTTTCTTTTTCATATATACTCCAAAAGTTTTCCCATGTTGTCAACAGTAACTATAATTTTTATTTAATTTTTTTTGTT
Source organism: Modiolus philippinarum (assembly GCA_002080025.1). Lineage (NCBI taxonomy): Eukaryota > Metazoa > Mollusca > Bivalvia > Mytilida > Modiolidae > Modiolus > Modiolus philippinarum. Next base: position 27,364 of record MJUU01072173.1, read on the forward strand.
ATTTTGGATTTTTTATATTGCTTGTTTGTTTCATTTTTTGAGTTTTTCTGATATGTGATGTCCCACTCTTTACAATTGATTCAGCTGTAGAATTACTTACACGTGTCTTGGGAGAACAAAAATCAACTTTTAATACTCAATGTATATCTAAATCTTCATTTTATCAGAAATATTTTTTTTTCATTTAAAAAGTATTTTAATGAAAAGTCAATCTTATTTTTAGATTCTCAAAATACGATTTAAATTTTTACTATTTTGCTTTTTGTGCAAACCATACTTTTTTTTTAGTTTTTCTGTTGAGTAGCCTAAAACAACAATGTATTTACAATCAACTTGTCTACAGTTGTATTGACCTTAAAATCTACAAGCTTATACAAAAGTTATCTAATATTAGATGATATGTCCAAATTGCTTCTATTAAAGAGATACCTAAATTGAAATTTAAGAACTAATGGGAGCAAAGTTAATTTAAACTTTTGCAAATACAATTTAAATGCTATGCATGCATCATAGATTTTCTAACATCATCTAGAGGTCATCTAATCAGAATAAGGATCAAATTATTTGTATTTGATTGATAACTGAATAAGCATATTCAAAATGGTCTAAAGTTTGGTCACTCTGATCTTGACCATAGATGAAATGTCATCATTTTTATGCGATTTCTTAAAATCAAATTATTTTTATTTGTAAATTATTATTTTTTATGTGTTTTTTTTTATTTGTTAATTTTTTTTGGGGAGGGGGTTCTTGTTACTGTATTTTTTATTCCTTTAACCGACGACAGTCAGCACTAAGTGCCACTGTCATTCTAGGTGATTTGCTAATTCGCTAGTATTACTATATGCGTGAAAAATCATTTATTCATGAATACGCACGCGAATACCAGAACGTTATTTTTACAAACACATGCTCCAAATATTTCACTTTTCTGCAGGATTTACAGCTGCTGTGTGGAGTGATGGTGAGCCAATCGTATTTGAGGTAGCCATTTGTACTGATCCTTAAAAGAAAAAAGAAAAAGATAAGCGTGGAAGATCACAGGAAGATGACTGGATAAATTCCCCAAACATGGGTTATGCTTTGTAAATGATGCTTTCCCTCCGTATATAATAAAAATAAAACATTTTAAATGAATGAATATTGAGCTGATTTAGAAAAGACCGAAAAAAAACTTTTCAATGAACGTTTATTTTTTCTTCATTATAATTTCAAAAAGGGCATCTATTAAACTACCAATTAACTGCTAGTACAGTAAAACATAGCACTAGTAATTGTATATGTAATATCAAGCCCATACTACATTTACTTTGAATAACAGCTGTTAAATGTGACATAAAAGGATATTGTGCAAATGCACATGACACAGACTGTCTACAAAATATGCTTAGGCAAAGCAACAAAAGGTTACAACGCTTTCGTTATTGTTCTTCATCTTGAAGTCACCATAAGAATTCGACAATGAGCTCAACTCATATATCGAATGATGTAAGTTCAAGATTGCCCCTAGCCCTAGTTTGAGCGGCTTTTATTGCTAAATATGTACTGTTAATTGCGAACTTTCGGTGTTTAGTACAGTGATGTCTTTCCCGTTTTTCACACTGTGAGTGCCTTGGTTTTGAATAGTGTGAGTTCTATTTCTGTGCTTTGTATTTGTATAACGTCATTGTTGTCTGTGTTTTACGTCAATGTTTTCTTTATCCTCGTCTTGGCCATGTATTTAGACTTCATTTTTTGTAAATTCCACTCCTTTGTTTCTTCGGTATCCTACTGCCGTTGTCCCAACAGTACAAATATATACATGTATTTACTTACATCGATGACGTTTTCCCCACACTACATGGGTATTGTTTTGGTACACGTTTCCAATATTTTGCTTCCTGTACCAGATTATATGCATCTAACAGTCCAAATCCCATTCTACAATGCGCTGCAAATAATAAAAAGAAAAGACTACTAAAAAGTCGAAGGAAGCAAATGAGTGGTAGTCCCAGATCTTTTCTACAGTTATGTACAAGTATTTAATTTGAAAATAGCTATCAGTATCATTAACAATACATGTTGATACAAACCACTTTTAAGTACTATTTTTCGTGTTTCATGTCCAAACCACTGGGAATATGTTGATTTTTCTTCAGGATTAAAGATTCAATTTATCTATCTGTCGTTTAGGTTTAATTTAGTAGTTGGGTAGGACATTTTTCTTAGCCGACGCAGATTAAGGAGGTTGCATGATGATAAGCTCCCCTATAGATTGGAAACATTACGAATTTTTAAGGTAAACCGATGTTTTGGCTAATTTTTTATGCCCCGGGATCTTCAGATCGGGGGCATATTGTTTTTGCCCTGTCTGTCTGTCTATATGTCTGTCCGCAACTTTAACCTGGCTCATAACTTTTAAACCAGAAGTGATAGGACCTTCATATTTGGTATGTGTATTAATCATATGGAGCTGAACACTATTATGCAAATTTCACTAGGGTCAAGTTCACAGAGGTCAAAAGGTCAAAATCTAGATTTAACTATAGCTCGTTAATTACAGTTGTTAGAGGTTTGATAAATTCTACATGTGAATATATCTAATAAAACTTAATAAATATCCCCTTAAAAAAATTTTGGTCAAGTCAAAGGTCAAGGTCACAGAGTGCAAATTTGAAAACTTTAACAAAAACTTCAAGATTGCCTATATCTTTTCAACCAGATGTGATAGGACCTTCGTATTTGGTCTGTATATTGTTCATATGATATTGAACAGCATTATGCAAACTTTACTAAGGTCAGGTCAGGTCAAAGGTGTAGGTAACAGAGGTCAAAAGGTCAAAATCTTGATTTTGCTGTAGCTCATTTATAACAATTGCTAGAGGCTTGATATTCCATAAAATAAAGCTTAGTACAAATCAACCAAAAAATTTTTAGTCAAATTAAAGGTCAAAGTCATTGTGAGCAAATTTTCAAACTTTAACATTGCCTATATCCTTCCAACCAGATGTGATAGGATCTTCATATTTTGTCTGTATATTGGTTATATGAAGCTGAACAGTATTATTCAAATTTCAATAAGGTCAGGTCAAGGTCACAAGGCCAAGTTCAGAGTTCAAAATATATTTTTGCTGTAGCTTATTAATTATAATTGCTTGGGGCTTCATATTGTGTATGTGAATAGATCTAATAAAGCTTAGTACAAACCACAAAAAAATTTTGGTCGGGTCAAAGGTCAAGGTCACTCACTGAAAATTTGAAAATTTTAATATTACCTATATCTTTTCAACCAGATGTGATAGGACCTTCCTATCTGGCCTATAAACATGTACTGATGATATAAAACTGAACACCATTATGCAAATTTCATTCAGGTCAAGGTCACAGAGGTCAAGAGGTCAAAATCCAGATTTTGCTTTTAGCTTATTAAATACGATTGCTTATAGACTTGATATGTCCACTTAACCTAAATTTTTAGTGATTACAATTTTAGAATTAATTTTGTATTGTAAACATGGTTGCTACCGGGCATTGTGTTTCACAAACACATCTTGTTCTAAGAAATTTTTGTGTCTCACTTCGCTCGCTATTTTTTTCCTATCCTGTTTCCGCCCGCCATAAAGAAATTATAATATTTTTTTAATAAATAACTTTTTTGCATATTTTTTAAGTATTCATAAAGTTCCATGATTATTTACGGATCTTGCAGAAAACAAGAATTAACCATTTGAACAAACGTTTTGAACGATTTTTTCAAGATGTTTTATGCTTTGGAAAATATTAAAGTTAAAAGTTACTTTAACTTAAGTGTTTCAGCAAATGACCAGCTCGATAATTTAAGGATGGTCACTCCTCATGTTTATAATATTAAGGTTTTAAAATTATTATTTTTATTTATTAGAACATCAATCATATATCATTTTATACAAAAAATGTTAATAGATCAGTGTGCCCTTTTTTGATAGTTAAGCTCCCGAAGTTTTTGTGGGAAACCGAGATTCTCTAAACTTTTCATTCACTTTACATTAAGACAAAAACTCTTTCAAGTACAATGAAGGATTATCAAGAATTTCAGAAAATATTGTCATAACCCTACCATTTGTAGATGCAATCATATTTTAAAAAGAAAAGTTGGGGTCAGTGTGCAAAGTTTTCTGATGCATCATGGTGGATGAAGTAACAGATTTTCGGAAGTCAGAGGCAATTTCAAAAACCTGAGAAGTGACCATCCTAAGTATTTTTAGTGCTACGTTTTTGCATTTTTTTTATCCATTGTTATGATGTGGAGTTTCCAGATTTCGGATAATACAAAACTTGACATATCACTAAACAATACTCACTGTTCAAGCCAGCCCCGTTCCTCTGCCATGTATATTGTGGTAATGGATCGGTAAGATAATGCTTCTTAGAAGTAAGAATGAGTAAATGTTGTAAACATCGCCAGGTCAAGTGCTGACTGAAATATTTAATTATTACATATGGAATAAAAGATTTGTTTTTAACAAGGACCAGTATCAAGCAAGTCCGTTTTGGCGAGCTTAATGCACTGCAATCAAGGAGTAGAAACAATCATTAGAAAATTTGTAAAGGTTACACGTAACCTTACGTCTCCTCCACTCTTACATTATCAATATAATTCAGCAAATATTTAGATGAGGCTCCAAGGTAGAATTCCAAGAAATAACTGGTCTGAGAATTTCACGAAATATATAAAAATTGGAATCAAAAATTTCTATACAATGACTGTTTTCAATAAGATGTATGAAAAAAAACAATGAAAAATATAGTTGCTAAATAGAATTCCAAAAAATAAATGGTCTTTCACGAAATTTACCAAAGCTGAAATCAAAGATGTTTGTAATTTGACTTTTGAAAATGATAATTATAACTGTAAGGAATTAAAAAAGATACGGTTGCTAGGTAAAATAAAAAAAAGAACTGCTTCTTGAGAGTTTCAGGAAATTTTCTAAAATAAGAATCAAAGGTTTTTGGGATTTGACTTTTGAAAATGACCATTATAACTGAAAGGAAATGGAATTTACATGGTTGCTAGGTAGAATTATAAAAAAAAGATTGTCTTTGAGAGTTCTAGGAATTATAACCAAATCAAAATCAAACATTTTCGCATTTTTTTTTATTAAAAATGTTTGTTTGATTCAAATATATTGAAAAAACATTGTCGCTAAGAAGTTTTGTCGAAAATTAAGAGAAACTTTCGTAAACAAAATTCCGTTCCAGAGTATATATATTCCAGCTAGATTATTGTTAATGAATACATAGAGCACTTTAGTCAGGGGATGCAATATTTAAGAAATAATTCACGCGAGCGTGAATATATGTTGATTTTCCACGGGTTTGCCCTTTATGGCAAATATTTTACCCCGTATGCGAGGGGTAAAATATAGGCATAAAGGGCAAACCCGTGGTAAAATCAACATATATTCATGCTCCGTGAATTATTTCGATTCTTATATGACACTTACAGGGCACAGAAAAAAATGAAATTTTTAGCCGTAAAGTATGACGTTTTGGTCTATGACGCTGCAAAAACTGTCGTCAAACTGTCTATGACGTTATCAAAGGTACCGTAGATTGTCATGACAATACCAACAAATATATGCAGATTTTACCACGGTTATGGACGCAGGGCGATTGAATGACGTCATATTAGAATTAAGATTTGAGGGGGCTAATTTGTTTAGTTAAATATATTTTGCTTGAAAGAAAGCCATTGTTTAGCTCTTTTTGAAGAGCAATGTCCAATATCACTTTTAAGGAATGGATATCATATTAAATAAAGACAGTAAAAACTAAATATACGCTGAAATCAAGATGTCAAAAAGCAGGTACAAAACCACCGAACAAAATGGAACCACAGTGTTCCCGACTAGGAGAAGGCTTTACAAAGGAAATGGTGGGTTAAACAGGTCTTAATGCGCTTAAAACCTTTCTTCCATTCTACATGTAGAATATTTAATTTCAACTCTTTTTTATGTTTATTGAAGAAGTTTTTGATGATCGTACGAGAGGGAATTTTGTACAGGCCTGTTTTAATACCCCCCGTCCGTCCTTCCGTCTTTCCCTCCGTCCGTGACACCTTAGGGTATCCATCTCTTATCCGCTAATCCTCCTGAACCACTGAGCAGATTTTCATGAAACTTTAACACAATCTTTGTGACATAATTTAGATGTGCACCTCCTATTTCAGAATTTGATTTAATTGATTTTTGGGGTTTCCCATAGCAAAACATGGACTTTGCCATTACATAACAAGGGGGTACCAATCTCTTTTCCACTACTCCTCCTGAACCACTGAGCAGATTTTCATGAATTTTTAACACAATCTTTGTGACATAATTTAGATGTGCACCTCCTATTTCAGAATTTGATTTAATTGACTTTTTGGGTTTCCCATAGCAAAACATGGACTTTGCTATTACATTACAAGGAGGTACCCATCTCTTATCCGCTACTCCTCCAGAACCACTGAGCAGATTTTCATGAAACTCTAACACAATCTTTGTGACATTATGTAGATGTGCACCTCCTATTTCAGAATTTGATTTAATTGGCTTTTTGGGTTTCCCATACCAAAAGATGGACTTTGCAATTACATTACAAGGGGGTACCCTTCTCTTATCGGCTACTCCAGCAGATATTCATGGAACTATTAACACAATCTTTGTGGCATAATGTAGATGTGCACCTCCTATTTCAGAATTTTATTTAATTGATTTTTGGGGTTTCCCATAGCAAAACATGGTCTTTGCCATTACATTACAAGGGACCCCAGCTTGAAAAGTGGGGGGTATATAGTGATGGGGTTGTCGGTTAGTCCTTCCGTCCTTCCATCTTTCCGTCCATCCGTCCGTTACACCTTAGGGTACCCATCTCTTCTCCGCTACTCCTCCTGAACCACTGAGCAGATTTTCATGAAACTTTAACACAATCTGTGTGACATAATGCAGATGTGCATCTCCTATTTCAGAATTTGACTTAATTGACTTTTGGGGTTTCCCCAAGCAAAACATGGACTTTGCCATTACATTACAAGGGGGTACCCATCTCTTATCCGCTACTCATCCTGAACCACTGAGCAGATTTTCATGAAACTTTAAAACAATCTTTGTGACATAATTTAGATGTGCACCTCTTATTTCAGAATTTGATTTAATTGACTTTCTGGGTTTCCCATAGCAAAACATTATATTACAAGGGGGTACCCGTCTCTTATCCGCTACTCCAGCAGATTTTCATGAAACTTTAAGGCAATCTTTGTTACGTAATGTAGATGTTCACCTCCTATTTCAGAATTTGATTTAATTGACTTTTGGGGTTTCCCATAGGAAAACATGGACTTTGCCATTACATTACAAGGGGGTACCCATCTCTTATCCGCTACTCTTCCTGAACCATTGAGCAGATTTTCATGAAACTTTAAAATAATTTTTGTGACATAATGTAGATGCGGACCTCTTATTTCAGAATTTGATTTAATTGATTTTTGGGGTTTCCCATAGCAAAACATGGACTTTGCCATTACATAACAAGGGGGTACCAATCTCTTATCCGGTACTCCTCCTGAACCACTGAGCAGATTTTCATGAATTTTTAACACAATCTTTGTGACATAATGCAGATGTGCATCTCCTATTTCAGAATTTGACTTAATTGACTTTTGGGGGTTTCCCAAAGCAAAACATGGACTTTGCCATTACATTACAATGGATACCCATCTCTTATCCGCTACTCCTCCTGAACCACTGTGCAGATTTTCATGAAACTTTAAAACAATCTTTGTGACATAATTTAGATGTGCACCTCCTATTCAGAATTTGATTTAATTGACTTTTTGGGTTTCCAATAGCAAAACATGGACTTTGCCATTATATTACAAGGGGGTACCCGTCTCTTATCCGCTACTCCAGCAGATTTTCATGAAACTTTAAGACAATCTTTGTTACGTAATGTAGATGTTCACCTCCTATTTCAGAATTTGATTTAATTGACTTTTGGGGTTTTCCATAGGAAAACATGGACTTTGCCATTACATTACAAGGGGGTACCCGTCTCTTATCCGCTATTCCAGAAGATTTTCATGAAACTTTGTTACGTAATGTAGATGAGCACCTCCTATTTCAGAATTTGATTTAATTGATTTTTGGGGTTTCCCATAACAAAACATGGACATTGCCATTACATAACAAGTGGATTCCCATCTCTTATCCGCTACTCCTCCTACCACTCATGAAATTATAAGACAATGTAGATGTGCATCTTCTATTACAGAAATTGATTTGATTTGATTGATTATCAAATGGGGAGCGGGGGTATATATTAGTGAGCTTTTGCTCACGGTTTTTTTTTTCTAGTTTAAGGCTGTCACGGAGATAACTTTTCAGAATGAGTAAGTCCATATAGTTGGTACTGGCTCTGTTGTGACGAACTTAATGTAAACAATACTCTGTGTAGTAGAAATATGTAAAGAAATTGATAATTTGACATTAAAGTGACAAAGATGTGTTCTTGATGGAAAGAACATCATCAAATGAAGTGAAATTGAAATTGAAGGATTCTTTCATCTTTATTCTATGATTTTCCTTGAGTCCCTGAAGACATTCTGTCTCGTAGGAGTATTAAAACAAGTCTTTGATAATGGCAAAGTCAAACATAGAGCACATATTTTTTTATCGAAACAAATTTTTCCATTTTAAATCTTGAAAAATGAGTATAGATATAATCCAAAACAACAAATTTCTTTGAATCATCAAAGACCTCTTGAATGATACCTTGATTACAGCAATTTTAAGTTTTCACAGGGAGTGTATTATAGAGTATGGAAGATGAAATGTTTTAAAAGAATATATATTTGAAAATGAATGATAATAAACGCTTTAGAATAAATCTTTCAAATCCTTAGGTGTCCACATTTTATAATTTATGTCACTTCCAGCATAGGTAGTATCATAATATGTTCGATGCCTGTCTCTGACTGCAAACATAATCTTATTTGTTCTAGCTCATTAGTTGAGAGACGGGACTGAATAGCAAAATATTCGAGAATACAAATTCTATGATAAAAGAATATATTAAGAGGTGCATTTAAATTCAAAACGAAGAATACAGATTTAGGAACAAATTTAACAGAATTAACTTATCTTATCTAAAATATTAAAGATCCAATTGAAACCGTAAGTTGCATTTTTGAGAAAAAATATGTGTCTGAAACAAAATTATGCAGCCTTATTCCGGTAAGCTAACTGTTATTTCCGGGAAGCCTATTGCAGTTCAGTTTTTTCTTTGTATCCTATTACATATAATCCAGCACAATATCGTAACAGTCAACGTATTAAAATGATGACATTGAAATGTATTGTTTTTATGTATAATAATTTAATAAGTCTTACTTTGCTTCCAACGCAAGTGAAATGGCACCAGCGACAGTTGGACATGAAAAGGACGTACCGGCGCTTAATCTTGAACAAGCTGAGAAAGGTGTTGGTATAAACTGAAAAGAATAAGAAAATTTGATTTTCTTGCATATTTACTACTATATTGACTATAATGCAGAGAAAATTAGAAATTGCTGTCATGGAAAAAATTTGTTCAAGGAGTGTGAGCATCATATTTCAATATTCTCGATTTACATAGGGTTAGACATTTTTGTACATGCATTGAACATATTTTCCTGGTCATAGGTCACTCTAAAATACAAAAATAGACAATGTTAAAATCACATAAAATGCAAAAATAAGACAATGCTCAAACTTTTATCAAATTTCAGTTATATTTTCATGCATTTAAATTAATGTAAACAACATATGGAAATTGAAAAAAAAGAGAGAATAATTTCCAGCCCAAATTTTAACGTCAAATATATAAAAAAAATTATTACATGCTATTTCGAATTTTACAAGTTTTCTGACACTTTTTCTCATTTAGGCCTGCCTTCGTATTGGTTCTGTACGATTCCATTCCCAATAAGGCGATTTGGCTTTTACGCTTACTATAGGTCTTTGGGTAAACTTTTAGAACTGTGTCATTATTAATTCTTAAACAAATTACGAAGGGTTAAATTACATGCGTATTTTTAGGCATTATGTTTAGTCACTATCAATTAATTATACAACATGTGTGTCTTAGGGGGGTTCGCTACTCGATTTGAAAAAAAAATAGGATTTCCAAAAAATGTGATTTTAGTTTTATAATTCTTGTACCACAAAAGATCATGTACATGTTTAGTTAATGGATAGTCTATAAAAAAAATCATTAGCGTATGAATGCTTTGACAGTTCTAATGCATGCTGTAAAATACACACCCAGTTTGAAATATCTTGAGATCAAAAGCAGGAAGCCTAATGGATATGAGTGCGTTGTAATTATCGTGTAGATAACTTGATTGCATTTTGAGATTTGGCAACATGGATAAGGGTGTGATGCTATCAAATAATGTAATGTTATTATCTATTTCATTTGTTAACTGAAAATGTTTAACTTAAATTTTCAACATCTTATGGTTAAATAATATCATACTATTAAATCCGTTATATTCTTTCTGTAAAAATCGCCACCATATGCACATAACATTATATTCGATCCAGGTTGTCCATAACTAGCTGGTCCATTTGTATTGCAGCTTGTTACAACAATCATATGGATGTCATTTTGAAGAGCATCAGTATTAGTATTATCAATGGGTCCCTTATTACCAGCTGACGTCAGATATAAGTTGCCATTTCCACATCTACCCTAAATAAAAGACGAAAAGAAAATACCATGGTAAAGGGGAAACACATGAATTGGATACATAGTTTACTATTAAGAAACCTAATTCACATAAGTTCAGCGTACTCATTTAAAAAAAAATCTGGTGTTATGGGAAAAGTATATAATAAAATGACATTGTCATTATGATGTTGTTAGTTGTTTTGATTAGGATCAGCGATATAAAACGTAATAAGTTATAGATTGGAATATTAATCAGTTATTTTAACGAAGTCAATATCATACCGCACTACCGCGTTGTATCATTTTGAGCAAAATCTGCATGATACGATCAAAATTGAAACAAACAAGAAATGGCATGAAAAGACCGAGGTTATTATATCTGTATTTGCATTATGTTTCTCTGTTTTCTGAATGGAACCAACTGTTATTTAACTTCAAATATATCAAAGTTTTTATTCAATAGATTATTCTTTCTTTCTTTTACATATTTGAGGACATGTTTCAATTAAATCAACTCTTGAACAGGAAAAAAATATATATTTTTTTTTACCTTTTCGGGGCAATTTAGGGCTTACTATATGGTGTGAGGTTCCTCACTGTGTTGAAGACCATATGGTGACCCCTAGATGATTTGACCTGGATATGGGATGTTGTCTCCTTGACATTTACCCAATTTCCTTTCTTTTTAATATTTTCAACTTTTCAATGAAAATACCTCCAAACGGCGTATTGAATTCAAAATTAATTTTATTTTGCGTGATATATCATTCATTTGTCTTACTTTTGATATCACAATCACGATTTTGTGTTTTCTCATTTTCGACAAAACGACGGTCAAAAGGAGGTAGTCAGTGAAAAATATGATACGATAAAAATCAGCTGCGTAATACGGTCAAGAGTTGCAATTGAATTCTACATGACACGATTCAATACAGAATACGGAACATGTTTTCTTCATTTTCACGTAATTTTCTTGCAGTAAATTTCGTTATTTCATAGATGTGCTATGTAAATGTGACCAGAAAGTAAGTGAAACTTCTTGCCCTTCAGCCAGGCTGTCGTTCCATGTTTCCACTTAACACACGGTGTTTAAGAACAATAGGTGCTTATATGAGACCATATTACAGATAAGGGATATTTAAATGATAATAACTTCATCAAGTCGATTTGGACGTTTACCCTTGTAAGACTGCTTCACTCGACCCTGTCTTCTATGGGCTGTCAAGGAAAACAGCCAGAGTCCGAAGCAACAGTTGGGTCATAAACAGTGCACGTGAAAAAAAAGTAACTCAGTTAATTTAATGTCACCTACAGAGGAGCGTTTTAATTCTGTCTAAATGTGAAATGAGACACCATTTCTCTATGTACTCCTCATTTTCATATCAAAAGTTATTTTCTGATATCCAAAAATCACTATTTTTTATATCAGAAATAAGACCTGTTGATATAATTTTGTTTTCTTCTGATATCAAAAATGTGATTTTCTAATATAAAAAGAATGAAACGATTTCCTTTTAAATTCGTTTTGACATAAAACAATCTAATTCTTTATATAAGAAAATCGACTTTTTAATATGAAAATATCAGAAAATCATTTTTTCTATTTCAGGAAATATTTTATATATCAAGTCCGATTTTCTGGTATAGGAAAAAAATCATTTTTTTGATATTAAAATCGATTTTTTTTTTTTTTTGATGTAAAAAATTTTTTTTCTAATATAACTGCCATAAAGTAGATTAGGCAGCAAATAGGGCTCTGGGATTAGCTATATCTAAATTCAAATTTATTGGTGCTGTTACCTTTGATTTCTTGACAAAAATGAACGATATGTCGGCGGGGCCAAAAGCCGAATACAGGGCTACTGTTTTGGATTCAAAGAAGTTTCTTGTATTAACTAGATTCAGTATCGAGCTTGTATATTCTATTTTAGCATAGAGAAATATACTCCGAATGATGCATTTTTTGACTCCTGTTTTCCTTATACAATGGAAATATATTGCCCGTTACTGGTATCATTTGTCAAGTACGGACACGGCTAGAGTAAATAAAAAAGTTTTCAGATCGGCTGAACAGTTGTGTCGAACCCACAAAAGTATTGAGACTTGGGTATTTGAGGTTAGGAAAATGTTTATTAATTTTGACTTAGATCATTATTGTATTTACTGACTTACTTGTCAATGTAAATAAAAAATATCTTTATTAATAAATGTTTTCAAGAAAGTTTACAAGAAGGTTTATCAAGATTCAAAATGAACAAAATTCCTTTTGCTAGAGATGGGAGTTGAAATATAAATTGCTTACCTACCTACCGCCAATTTAAATTTTGTTATCAAGTTAAAGACTTGTAAAACATTACCGTAGTGCATTTGCTATGTAAAGGTGTGGTATTGCCCTTTTAATTCAGTCTTTGAAATTGAAGATCGAGACACGAAATATGTGTAATTGAAGATGAGATGCACGCACTCATTGATTCTCCACAAGTATACAAAGATTTAAAAACAAAGTACCGAAGCTACTGTAAATTTAATTTCTGTATATGGCCATTTCGACAACTTCTGTCTCCTCGGTACAGATAAAATAAAAACACTGAAAATCCATTAATCAAACGATGTTTAAAAACGGATAGAAAATAATAATCAAAAGGATCTGAATTGAGAGTCAAAATCAGTTTAGGACAAAGATTTGCATGAGGGAGATACTTTGTTTTAAACAAAATTTACGAAATATTTAGATATTGTTTCTAAATAAAATCGGCTTTCGGTCAGCACCAAAGTATTGGCTAAGGATGGAAACAAATGACTATATACAAAACTTAATTACTGTAAATTTAGTTTCTGTATATGGAAATTTCGACATCATGTGTTTCTTAAGTGCAGATAAAATCAAAACATTTGTAAGACCTTAAACTCAAAGATGTTTTAAAACTTATCGAGAACAAATAACGAATATGATCTAAACAGAAAGCCAAAACCGACTAAGCTTTGCATTAGGGAGATACTACTTAGTTTTCAACTAAAGTTACAAAAATTTTAGATATTGCAAGTCTCCAAATAAAATCGGCTTTCGGGTCAGTACCGAAATACTGTGAATATCCTCTAGGACTAGCAGTCCACCAGCATAGACATCGACCAAAAAGTGGTAACAAATAATTATTTTCATTAAACCTAACTTATTGTTTCTGAATATGGTCATTTCGACAACCCGTGTGTCTTCCGTGCAGTGTAAAATCAAAACATTTGGAATACCATCAACTCAAAAATGTTTAAAAACTGATAGATATGAAGGAAAGCCAAAAACCAGCTACGGACAGCTTTGCATGAGGGAGATACTTCTAAATGAATCCACATGAATAGAAATTACAATGCCAGTACAAAGTGGTACACGAACCTGTCTTAACCTTATCACAAACTGTAAAGTTATACTTTATATTCCGTCCCTTTGTTTACCGCAGTTTTTCTGTCCTTATCCATTTTACACTTTCGAAGCTTATATTAAACAAGAAACCCAACATGAAGAAAGTAGCCGGTCATAATGTTTCTATGACTAATATCATTCACAATATTAGATAGGACTCTTCAAACGAAACAATTTTAATAGTATCATTGTACAAATTTTTATCGTGTCCTGCGTAAAAATGCAGTTAACGTTTATCGTATCATTTTTTTTTCTCCGACTACCTCCTTTTGAACATAATATTCTCAAGAATGACAGAACACAAAATCGTGATTGTGGTATCAAAAGTAAGGCAAATGAATGATATATCACACAAAATAAAATTAATTTTGAATTCAATACGCCATTGGGAGGTATTTGCGTTGAATTAATTAAAATATGCCCTGAAATATGTGACATAAGAAAGAAAAATCTAATGTATAAAAACTTTGATCTATTTGAAGTTAAATAACAGTTGGTTCCACTCAGAAATACAGAGAAACACAAAATTACCTTGGTCTTTACATGCTTTTTATTGTTTATCTTTAATTTTGACCATATCATGCAGATTTTGCTTGAAATGATAAGACGTCGTTGCACGCCAATGGTGTGAATATGATATATATTGACCTGTTAGGTTTATTCTGCCCTAAGTCGGAGGGCAATATATAACTATCAGGTCCATATTTAACATATAAACTGATAAAATGTCCATCATTTTTTATATTGTATATGTAGTTTTGTGGTATCTTATAACATTTTTGTGAAAAAAAAAATTGTCAATACATCGGGATTTAATTCGAAATAGAACCTATATATGAAGGCGGAAGTGGATCTGTCACCAAGTAGAATGGATTACACAAGTGAATGCCGACATTTCTCTTATAGTTGTAACTAAAAATCAAGCCTTTTTACTCACGTGTTTACGTGAAGAACCGTATATCGGGTTATTTTCGCGTCGGCTTTTGTTCGCGATTTCGGTGAAAAACAGGCAAGTGAAAAATTGCATTCGTTTATAATTCGCGTTTTATACTCTATCTAATGCATTTGAATGGGCGGTGAAATTTACGCGGAGGCTAAAATTCGCGTATGATTGCCGACCGCCAACATAGAGAAAATTAGACACACGCGAAAAAATCCCGATATACGGTATGCATTTTAGTGGTTTCTCTGTAAAGCATTTTAATATCCGCTCTAAGATTTTTCAAATTTTTTCATAAGAAAAACAATAGCCTTAAAGTCCAAGTATATAGCTTCAACAAAGCTAAGAATAGAAACATAGCGTCAATATACTCAAGCTAAAATTAAAAACAATGCTTAAATACACTGTTATATTCTAAAAATCACGTGAGGGTATTGACCAATGAAATAGATATGAACTTTTACCATATGTAATTTTCAACAATATGCGCCAGGCATTTTGCTGTGAGAATTTTCTTTCTACAGTATAGTTCCTTTGCCTTTGCATGAATAGACTTTCCTAGATGACTTCCGGAAAATGGAAAAATACGTACCGATCACCGTCATCTACTGCAAGATTACATGGCAAAAAGAAAAACTAGATGCTGTTGAATTTTTTATCGTTCCATCAGGAAAACAAATCCTTTAATGTTGATTTATTTGTATCCAATAACTAAATTCCGAAGTTACTGTGAATTTGATTTCTGCGTATGCGCATTTCGACAACTTATGTCTCTTCAGTGCAGATAAAGTCTAAACGTTTGGAAGACCATAAACTCAAAGATGTTTAAAAATTGATAGAGAACAAATAACCAATATGATCTAAATGTGAAGCCAAAAATCAGCTAAGGACAGAGCTTTGAATGAGGGAGATACTCCTTAGTTTTAAATAAATTTACAAAAAAAAAATATAATTGGCTTTCGGGTCAGCATTATCCTTACTGATTTTTGAAAGGTATTGGATAGATGAATACTCTAATTGAAAGATGTATTACCCAATTGTCACTCCTCGGCTTTAAACCCAAATCATAGAACCAAAGTCGCGTCTCTCGTTTATTTGAATTGTTCTTAAAACGTTTATTATATTGGTAAACCCCAGAAATAAAAAAAAACAAAATAAATATAGGTTTGATTTTAAAATTGTTTTATTCAATAAACATGAAAAGGATTGGATAGCAGGCCGAAACCTATATATATCCTCTCCTTATACAAAGGCAACATGTATACAAATGAATTCACATTCAAATCCAAACTACAATTATCATAGATAACAATATTTTCATATTAATCAAGTGTGTCAAATAATAAAATTTCAGACCCTTTGTTACCAGTAGTTTTTTTAATAAATTTATGTGAAATACAATACAATACTCAAGGAGTTTAATTTAATCACGAGAGCTGCCAAAGGTGTAATATAAGACAATTAAATTCACCCATAATCAACTAAGCTGTTTTGAAAATGAAAATCCAAACAAAAGTTCAATTTATATTGATCAGAGACATATAAGGTTCAAATATAAGTTAAAAGTATATAAGGTCAGGGATATAAAAAAAGTCTCTGATTAGATATTTCAATTTTCGAAGTTTTCTGAATTTCACTATTAGCCACAGGCACTCTTAGGTATACCAGATTAAAATATACATAATAATACAAAAATTCAGATATCAAATACAAATTCATATAGACAATAACTGAGTATTGTCTGGATAGCTAGTCTTCCAGAGCTGCAAAGACAGAGGCTGAGTGCATGCTTTGCAGCTCTACAAGCTTAGAATTAATCCAGATCAAAAACTAAACAGCATGTCAACATTTACCTTCAAATGTTCAGAAACCCATGAGAGTATTGGGGCGCTATGTCTGGATTGATAGGCCTTGGGGAGCTGCGAAGTCAGAGGCTTAGAGCATGCTTAGCAGCTACGCAAGCCTAGCAGCAATCCAGATCAAAGCAACGCCCAGAGGGTTCCTTTAAACAATGAATATGTAAAAATATATTCTATTTAAGAATAATTTAAAGAAAAGATATTTATAAGTTGGGTGTTCTTAAATATAGACCCCCCTTCAGGTAGGAATGGTTTAGAAATATTTCTTCACTAGTGAAAGTAAATTTAGGTTTTGAAGATTCGAGCTTTAGCAATCTTGAAATCTGTCTTGATATAGAATAAATAATGCTGCGATGCAGTTTGGAAAAAAGCGGTCAAAAATTAAAAACAACAACTTATATTTACTTTTGGAACACAAATCCAAACGTCTAGCTAATCTTTACGATAAGATTTATTACCTACATGCTAGTTAATCATAACTGTCAAAGGGGTGTTCGTCATAGCGTCAGTTTTTTATCCGTTATTACTTGGGTTTTATTAGAAATATTTCTTTTTTCAGTTTTTGTTAAAAAATTAAATCACTCAATTTTCCAAGAACAATTTATTGGTTCAATTTTAGCCCGTACTGTTTGGAACACCCTTATATTTCAATTCAATCATCGGTCCCCCGTCGGTCAAGCAGTATACTAGTATACTGCATATGAAATTGCAATATTTCCAAACATTCAGGGCTGTTCCAGAATTTAATGCATGGGGAAACAAAAGGTATCGATCGAGGTTCATTTTCGAACTTGACTATTGGTATACATGTGATGAGAATCTGTCAAAAGGATGGTTTGCGATAAGATGCTAAATCGGCCCAAAGGGATCTTAAAAAAATATTTTCTTCTAGGAAACTCATCGTTTCTTATGTATTTATAAAGCATAATATTCCTATTATTTAGAATATGCACTAATAATTTGATCTATTGATAAATATTCAATAAAATATATGTTCTTTTACACCCCTTTCAAGGGTAATCAGAATTGGGCCTATGGTAAAAGTCTTCAATGGATTATATTTGGCAGTTTGCCAATACTGATAAAATAAATTATCGGTCTTTGTCCTGAAGTTGGAAAGAAAACATATTCTTTTCATATTTTTTTATTACAAATATTTTACGAAAGGATATGGAGTAAATGAACATGAGACCATAACACATATGTTTACCCAAACTGCAATAATTTCAATGAGCTGTATGGCCATTTCGGAAATTAATTCCTCATCAGCAGCACTAGACCCCAAACAAAGGAAATCCATAATTTCAAAACATGTTTAAAATGCATAAAACCAAACGAAATTCGAATAATCAGTAATATCAAATATAGCTAAGGACAAAACTACGATGGAGGGAGTCAATCCTTAGGTTTTAGTTACATTTAGATAAAAGTAATTGAACAAAGTGTACATATGAGATATTATTATATTAAAAAACCTATTATTATATTGAAAAAACCTATTTTAAATTGAATAATTATAGTATTAAGTAGGTTTCTTCTGGTATTTTTATACGACCGCAAAATCTTTAGGTCGTATAATGGTATGGCGCTGACTTCGTCGACGGCGGCGGCGTCGGCGTAGTTGGCGTCTGGAGACACTTTTGAATTTGGTCATTAACTTAAGTTCGAGCTGACCAATCCTTATGAAATTTTAACACTATGTTCCTTGCCACAAAAGGCAGACTGGGACAGGTCTTGGGTTTGTGACACCTCCCAATTTTGAAAAAGGGACCAAAAAGGGAAAATTTTGTGTTTTCAGATATTTGGCTGTAGAATTTTTATCATTCACCGGATTTTGTTGGGATTACATTTTGTATGCTGCTGAAAAAAATTACAATCAGTAGAATGCCAACGGATTCCATGTCCTATGTACCTTTCATTAGATGAATAGGGCCTAAAAGGGGTGAATCTTAAAAATTTTGTTTTTTTAATTTACAATTAATGCAGTTTTTCAAATGGATATCCTTATGAGAAAAAAACATACTTCTTGAATAAGGGGCCGAATTGGGCCAAAACTGCAAATGTTCAGATTATATAAAATTTCAGTTTTTAAGGGATTTCATTGAGATTTGTTTTCTATTATAGATTCTTCTTGTTGTAAGCTTTCAGAAGCATGTCAACGGATTTTTGCATCTCTTAGGCTTCTGGACTGTATGGGGTCAACGTGGTCAGATTGCAATTTTTCAAAATATAGATCATCTTTAATTTGATTTCGATGAGATTTTTTTTTCGGTAGATTCCTTTTTTCAAGCTCTTGGTAGTATGCTAACAGATTTTGCGTATCTCTCACCGTTTTCTAACTATCAGGGGTCAATGTGATCGAAATTGGAATTTATGACATTAATTTTAATCGGATTTTTTTCTTTAGATTCATCCAGATGTTACATTGTTGCAGCGTTCAGGGATCAAAAGTTCTATTTTTATGCTCCCTAATTTTTGTCCGGCTAATTACTGTGTCAAGCTACTTATTGTGTCACCAAACGACTGTGACAAGCTCTTAACTGTTTCCACATTAACTTTAAATTGCACTTGTTCAAATTTCAACGGTTGACATGCTGCGGTCGTAGCATGCTGTGCTCGGCGTAGCCCTTTATCAATATTGAAAACCATATCTGTAGCATTATAGGTACCGGCATACAGTTGTGATACTGATGGTATGAAATAATAACTGTTTTGTAAATGGTTAAATGTATACGGCTGAACCTGTCTAATCCGACACACAGTGGGACCATAAGAATGTGTCGAATTATACAGGATGTTGGAATACTCAGGTTTAAAAAGCATTTAAAAATACCATTTGGACCAATAAATCACATGCTGATACTGGTGATCTTCTTTTTGCATTTTTCTGCTATAATCTATAAATCATCATTTCTTGTTTTTATTCACAAACCGTGTAACTACCATGTGACTTTGTGTCAATGTCTAAGTTACTTTCTACTACTTTCCAGGTGAAAAATATTTAATCTACGTCAACCTTTCAAGACGTTTACCATTTGTTTGTTACCTTTTATGCCTATACTTTTAATTCTAATATGACGTCCTTTAATCGCCTGGTGTCCATAACCGTGGTAAAATCCGCATATATTCGTGGGTATTGTCATGACAAGCGACGGTACTTTTGATAACGTCACAGACCGTTTGGCAACAGTTTTTGAAGCGTCATACTTCATGGGGTAAAATGACTGATTCACTTATGAATATAAAAAAGACTTGGATGGTTTTTATATTTTCTGATAAGTATTTATCAAAAGTTATGCAACTTTGCCATATTGGCTAATTGCACGACGTTTTTCCGACGTAGACCATAGAAAATTTGGGTTTTCACACCTCTATGAAAAATTGTTGTAAGATGACCTGCGCATGCGTAGTTTGAATATTTTTATCATTTGACTAGTTAGTACAGATACATGTCTTTACTTTAGACCGTATGTTATTCATATCTATGTTGGGCCGGAAAACGGCCTTATCGCAACCCATCCTTTGTAGGCATTAGCATGATTAAAGCGCTGACAAGGTCAATTTTTGCATAAAACGTAGTCATTATTTTGGTCAAATTCCCATAACTCCATCAAAAATTATCGACCAAGGCTTCTTTTCAAACTTCATCAAGGTATTAGTGGTATAAACATTTGGTTACATTTCATGAAAATCCATCAAACATGTAAGCATAAGAGCGCTTACAATAGGTGAGTAACTTTTTCCAAAAAGACGCATAGTTTTCGACTCTAACGCACCTACCTAACACAAAGCTGAAATTTTCACATTTGTTAGATATATGATTGTAGTTTCATTTTTGCCCGGTCGTAAGAAAATCGTACGGTGCAATTTTTGCGCAGATGCTATTAAACATAGGGGTAATTAAAGTTTGTAAAATCACAGCAGTACGGTTAAGATGTAAAGTGAACATCAAAATTTAATTTAAGGTCAATTCATTGTAACAATATTGAGTAATATGTATATAGCGACATGAAAAAAAAAATTTTTTTATTATCAACACTCAGATATTCAGGATTTGAAATCAATCTTAAGTTCATATGTGTATTGTTATAAAATTCAGTAATATTATTTCAAATTAAACATCGATTTAAATGCTGCTTCTGAATATTTTAGGCATACATTAATTATACTGAGTAGTACAATGATGATTTAATGTCTGTTATTGGATAAACAGTGAAAAAAGAATAAATTCGCACCTTGCATGTGTGTGTTCAAAAATCCGGAATTTGCTTTCCGTCCCTAATTGGTTATTTACATATGTTTTAGAATTATATATATGCTTCTGTTATCTTCTTTATTATGTGAACTGGTGTTGAATGTTCTTTTTGATTTGTATTTTCTTATTATTTCTTCTATTGGCATCCACTTTATAAAGTTTTCAGTCGAAATTTAGTTGTTTTTTTATGGAATATTGATATTTTGCTTTTAAATTGAGTTTACTAAACTAAAAACCTTTGTACGGGTCCGACTCTGCAAAATTTCCGTAAAATGTCATAAATAGACAGTCCAATAAATTAGCACCCTCCTCTGCAAAAAAGCACAAACCCTCCGTTGCATTCTTTGTCAACTGGTCAAGACAAAACTATTTGTATTGAACAGACAAAGGTAGATCTACGTTTTACTGGCACTTAATCAACGAAAGGGTGAAGTGTATAGAAGGCTTGTTGATGAGTACTACAGCATTGAAAATGCTCAAATGAAAAATTTAAGATACCATAAAAGATGCTATAGAACATTTACTAGCAAGCAAAATTTGTCCGTGAAATCACATTCTGAAACTATTCGTCAAACCAAGTCATCTTTAGATGAGTCTAGTACGACCAATCAAACCATAATAACCAGATCTAAATTTAATGAAATTGATTGGTCAGTTTGTATATTTTGTAGACGCCAAGCCTAAAAACGGGACAAAAAGTTACACAAAGAACCAGCTGAAGAAAAGTGTAAAGGTTTAAAACATGGGCAGGGCGCACATCCGATAATGAAATGAACAATGAGAAAATGCATAAAACCTGACTTGTCTCATGAATTAGAAATAACTAAATACCGAAATTACTGTGAATTTACTTTGAGGTTTGTTCTTTATTCACACTCCCACACTTTGACTCCTTAGCTGATGGTATGGGCTTTGTACAATCAATTGATGTCAAGAAGATGTCAAATTTTGGAGAATTGGGCGTTTTTACGTAAAAACAGCTGCAAGAACTCTTCAAATATGCATCAGTAGTTGTCGATGTTTATGACAGGTATGATTTACAGGACAAACCACTTGAACGCGGGTGACGATCTGGAAAAAATGCTGATCATAGAGTCTATCATGTTAATGATGGAACCCAATACCTGACTGGAAAAAGTTTCTAGCTAGCACTAAAAACAAACAGTCGATGATGTCCTTCTTTAGAAACTTCTTAACTAAGTATTTGACAACTCAGTCGCCACTCTCAGATGGTCGAACATTTTATCTTGCAGGATCCTTCCAAAATCCAGAGATGGTCAAAGTGTTTGAGCCTGATCAAGCGACCAACTGTGCATGTCTGTTTAGTACGCATGAAGAAGCAGACACTCGTGTAATTTTACATGCTCTTTATGCAGATGAACAATTCAAGAGTCAAAATGTTAGAGGGAGAACAGTTATCAAATGTTCTTATATTGATGTGTTAGTGTTATGTATCGATTATTATCCACGTATGCAAAACACTGACCAACTTTGGCTTTTTATTGGTACAGTTACAAGTTGTTAAGATGACAGAAGATGCATTCCCATTCACGAGCTTTGTAGGTCTTTTTCAAGTGTTACCTGTCAAATTCTTCCAGCTGCGCATGCTCTTATTGGGTGTGACACTACATCAGACTTTTTGGGAGTAGGAAAAAAGTCGATTATAAAGCTGTTAAAATCGTGTTCTACTGAATATTGTAATCTTTCCTCATTAGAAAATGCCGATATTGTAACCGGTAAAGGTTTTGCCAGGAAACTTGTTGCGAAATTGTTCGACTCCAAATCAGAATTCAAAAGTTCTCATACTGATTTGAAAAAGCTCAGAGTCCGACTTGCTACAAACAAAGATTGTTCCCTTGTTCATCTCCCTTCTAGCGAATTTGCTTTTACACAGCAGGTGCTAAGGTGTTGTCTTCAAACACCGGTATGAATGAAATCTCATGAAGCCAAACCTCCAGTAGTATGCCCATATGAGTTTGGTTGGCAGAAAGGGAACAACGGTCCAGCACCTGTACTTTTCAATAGCCTTATGTCATCCGATTTCCTTCAAGATCTCATTTGCACATGTAAAAGCCGAAAAATATGCAGCAAGCTATGTGTTTGCTTCGAACAAAACCTATCTTGTACAGGGTTGTGTCCATGCCAGTGAAGTGATATTTGTTCGAATTCATTGACAAATCAACAAGGTATTGGTTGATGACAATGACGTGGAGACATTATGGAAATTGAATAATATCTTAACGTTGTAAATATGTGATCAAATCACATTCAGATGCAAAATAGCATAATTATATTGTATATATAATGTACACCTGCGGTGTTTACCTTGGAAATAGTTATAAAACAAAACTAAAATGATCAAAAAATTGAAAATTAAAAAAAAAATTGAAAAAATATAAAAATATCCCAAAAAAAAATAAATAAAATAAAATATATAAAAATGAAATATATGTTTATACATGTATAAGATACTTAATTTAAAAATTAATCCTGCCACACAGTTTCTGACCTTGTGTTGGTTGATAGGCTTTATACAAACAGGAAACCAAAGTAAAGCAGATGATATGTTGGAAACAGTCATATAATATGCCGCTATATTTTCATCTTACGACCCTGTTAAAATGTCCTTATAGTTTGAATTTTCCGAAAACACATTGAAGCATAATATGTTCGACCCAAATTGTATGTCCAAAGGTCAAGGTCATTTGAAATTAGTTTTTTTACTGCATATTCACATGTATTGGCTATAGCGAAGTTTAACGTCAATTTTACGTCATTAATAAATCTGATTTACTGTTAATTTATGATATCATCATAAGAAATAAATTCATCTGTCCATTCATCAAGGTATTTTCTGTCTTTAATCATGAAAATAAGAAAAAAAACAGAGAAAAGTTACCAATAGTGGATTTGTCACTTTCGCAAATGGTTGACCTTCGACCTAAATTTGCATAAAACTGCACTATATTTCACTTTTACGACCGACATTTCTAGAATCTACACATTTCAAGCTTTTCATTGATATATGATATAGGCGTGTGTTAGGTGGGTGCATTAAAAATGAAATTTGACCATATAAGTCACTCACCTACAAGGTCAATATTTGGATAAAACGGTGTCATTATTTTGGTCAAAGTCCCATAACTCCGTCAAATAACTAAATACCGAAGTTACTGCGAATTTATTTTTCTGCAGATGCGTATTTCGACAACTTATGTCTCTTCAGTGCTTATAAAATCTAAACGTCTGGAAGAGTATTAACTCGAAGATGTTTAAAAACTGATAGAGAACAAATAACCAATATGATTTAAGTGTAAAGCCAAAATCAGCTAAGGACAGAGCTTTGCGTGGGGAGATACTCTGATACTCCTTAGTTTTCAACCAAATTCGCAAAAATTTAGATATTGCAAGGTTCCAAATCGAATCGGCCACCGAAGTACTGACTACTGGGCTGATGAATACCCTCTAGGACTGACCAGCAGAGGCATAGATCCAAAAAGAATCGAACGAGGCTGAATTACGAACTTTGCCAAGGTATTAGTAGCATAAACACCCCTAGATGCTTCGTTTTGGGTCGTTCTTACCTTAAAATCGGATGCTTTCTCCTCGGCATTCAGCCATTTCCTTTCTCTTACATATTTGGTATAGATTTCATGACATTCCGTCAAAATTTGTAGGCATGAGAGCACTTACAAGAAGTGTGACGGATGGACACACAGACACGGACACACGGACGCCCATCATTTCTATGTCAACGCTTCGCGGATCCAAGGGGCCTTAGGTGTCCTCCCCCTTTTAGGTTTAAAAATATTTAAATTCTTAGGGTTTTCTTTCAGAAAATTTGGTTCAAGCCCCACCCCATACCTATTTTTAAAGCAGAGAGTCTGGATCAGCCGCTGATATATCACTCCTACTTCCAAACTTTTTTTTATTTTTAATTTTGAAATAATTTTATATCAAATAGTTAAATCAATAACTTAAACAATATGAGGTAACAGGTTATTTCTTTCAGTGGAACCCTTCATTTAAAATTGAACGGTAAAAATTGTCAAAAACGGCATAAGGTATGCATGAATATATATTTCAAATACTGTAAATATATTGATGAAAATAAACATTTAAAACATTTGATATATATAAACATATTAAACAAGTGAAAAATTTAGGCTTACTTAGGTCTACTACTTCAACAGCGATAAGTATCCAACAAAACTCTAAAAAACAAAACAAATGAGCAGCTGTCGTTTACTTATCAGAGACAAGGAGGGGGGTCACTTCCTATATAAAGGTAGGTACGGATGTGTGGCCCAATAGGGTCTGTTTTTAGGTCGGAATCATAAGATAAGGTTCAGAAATATCAGAAGAAATATATCAATAGGTCTGAACTACTAATTGGGACATTTCATAAGTTTGCAAATTTCAACATCCAAAATATAACTGCAAAATAATGTTTTAGATAAGCTAAATGACATTATCTAAATGATCTTTACACTTAATAAAATGTGTTATATATTACAAGTATACTTACACGTTCTGACCAATACTTAAGAACTTGAAATGTAATATAGAAATTTCCGAAATGATATCCTAATGGTACGCCTATTCCCCAACTATTGGAGTATATATGAATGGTGTTTGCTAAATAAGACCAGTAAATTGCTAGGCGGATATCCGTCACAAAGATAAATCCTCTTTGTGAAACCATGGTGATGCCTGGAAAAACATAAAATAACTGTTCAGTTACTGTAGTACGTCATGTACGTATTGTGACGGATTTTTCCTATCAAAGCACTACTTCATGGCATGCTCAACGCATTTTTTTCCAAATCTATATACATACATAGACAACACTTATGAAACTTAGTTAAAAAACTACGATATGAGCTTTAAGGATGGTCAATCAAGGTTTGCGATTAATATTTTTATGCCCACGCTACGATAAGGCGGAGGCATATTTTTTAACCCCTGTTCATTCGTTCGTCCGTAGGGAGTGCATTGTTTGTTTTGGTGCAGCTTTTGTAATAATTTTGATTCTGGTGCGTTTTGTTTTGTTTTGTTTTGTTTTTTTTTGGAAAAGAATACCTTGCTGAACTTAATCGTTTATTTTTCTCCAATTTCCTCTTTAAGGGTACACATTTTTTCCGGCTAAGACGTCCTACAATTTTATATGCTAGGATGATTTGTTCTCGCAGATCCTTTATACATATATTTAGGATGTGCCTTTTTGGTATTTATTTTGATTTTTGTTTATTTTTCAAAAATAAGATACGACTGCTAATTTTAGT
Organism: Modiolus philippinarum; assembly: GCA_002080025.1. Taxonomy (NCBI): domain Eukaryota; kingdom Metazoa; phylum Mollusca; class Bivalvia; order Mytilida; family Modiolidae; genus Modiolus; species Modiolus philippinarum. Next base: position 53,825 of record MJUU01072173.1, read on the forward strand.
AATGTTTTAACGAATTTACATAGAGGTTACAGTTTTTATGGTAGGTAATTTGTATTTTTCTGATCATTTGTAGAAATTACAAATTATAAATCATACGCAGAAATTAAATTCACAGAAACTTCGGTATTTAGTTTTTTGTTACCACTGGGTTGATGCCACTGCTCTTGAACTGTTAGTCCCCCGAGGGTATTCACCAGCCCGGTAGTCAGTACCCCAGTGCTGACCCGAAAGCCGACTCTATTTGGGATCTTACAATTTCTAAATTGTTGTAAATTTTGTTGAAAACTAAGGAGTATCTGACTCATGCAAAACTCTGTTCTCGGCTGATTTTGGTTTTACATTTAGATCATATTGGTTATTTGTTCTCTATCAGTTTTTGAGTTTTTAAACATTATTGAGTGTATGGTCTTCCAAATGATTTTATCTGCACTGAAGAGACATAAGTTGTCGAAATCCGCATATGCAGAAATTGAATTCACAATTACTTCGGTAAGTTATTTGTTACAATTGGGTCGACGCCACTGCTGTTGGACTGTTAGTCCACGAGTTTATTCCGATTCTATTTGGAACCTTACAATATCTAAATTGTTGTAACTATCAATTTAGATTCTGCATATTACCAATAGGATCTAAAAAGGAGACATGGTTTTGGTGTATTTCTATGAAAAATACACATTGTTGAACTTAGTCATTCCTTTGCGGTTTTGAAACTTTCATCATTAATAAGAAACCACTTTTAAATCTGTACCTAGTGCGGGGCATGGCATCCTCTGGTTATTTATTAGAACATTGATCAGACATCATTTGAAGCAAAAAATATTTATAGGCCAGTGTGTCCGTTTTTAAGACATAAGCACCTGAAATTTTGGTGGGAACCTAACTTCTCTAGACTTTTCATTCACTTTGCATTTAAGCAATAAACATTTAAAATGCAATGAATGAATATTAAGAATTTATCTAATTTTGTGAAAAATCTATTTAAGATGTATGCAATTATATTTGGAAGAGAAAAGCAGGGGTCAGTATGCTAAACTTTTAATGCATGACAGTGGATAAAGTTAGAGAGGTTCGAAAGTCAGAGTCAATTTCAAAAACTTGAGGAGTAACCATCCTTAAATTATAAACAGATATATCATGATAAGGAGGGGTATTTGCAAAAAATACAAGTCGCAAGGCGGTAAAATTTTTCGAGCCTGAAAATCGAGGGAAATTATTACCCAAGACTTGTATTTTTTGGCAAATACCCCGACGTTCACGATATATCTGTTTAATTACACCGAATGTCTCTATCATCAAAACGCACCGGAGACCCTGGGACAAATACCACGACAAGCGTCTCTGTGACGTGGTTTTTGCCAAAAAATGCCACGGCTGATAACCAATCAGAATGCATCTTACTTACATAAGGTGTAATTACACTATATAATTCACATGGATGATGACCTTTAGTTACTACAATAGTTTATTAATCTTTGTTAAGTTATGTTGTATAAATATAGCCAACACAAGTCTGACCACTCAAGGACTTTAGTGACGAGGTCTGAGTGGAATTAGTCTAATTGCTTCAGGGATCTTTGAATGCATTGCCCATGACGGCCATCTTCGATGAGGTACCAAGATACAAATTTCCATTTTGGATTGTATCTTCAACAGTTCAGTTTCATTCGGTTAATTTTGCAAAGGTACAGCTGTTTCAGATAAAAAGAAATTTGAATGCATTTTTCCGAAAAGGTCCCATGAAAAGATGTGGACTCATAGGCGTCTATCTTAATTTGTAAGCATCCGAGCTCTATCAAGGTAGTCATAATATAGGCCGCAAGCCCTTGAATAGCGAATGAGTTGGGAGATGTTCACTCCATATACTATGTTCTCCGTTGACTGACATCAGGTGGATGCATTGGTCATATCTTTGCGGAAGGCAACTAAGGACTTTAACAGTCAAGTTAAGTTCAAATCGCCCAGCATTTCAAAAGGAGAAGATCTTTGAGTGATTAAGACGGACAGGCGATGGTAACCAATTGCTGGCAAAAGCTTACCCTGTATATAGACGGGTGGGCTTAAAGTAGATTAAAACTGTGTATTCATATATATCATGAATTGCCTAAATAATTATATACTACGAATTCATATATACCACGAAATTCCTAAATATAAAATTAAAGTTGTACTACAAATACAAAAGTAATTTTTCATGTATAACGTTTTATTTGTTATATATATATAATGTGCGATGCCGTAAGCATCACTGTTACTGAAATAAGAAAGTACTGAAGTGAAAATGTTTGAAATGTTATTTACCATCATGCATTGACATCTTTCACGTAATGATTCTCATCCGGTCTCTAATCATAAAAACTTATTTGATGTACTTTCTAGCACTAACTTTACTCCTTCGCTTTTGGTCCTTTACATTGCATGTCTGATTTTTGAATTCACATTGCTTAGTGACAACTTAATTGGTATAACTTCCAATTCAGACAAAAATTCAAGGCATCATGATGACTTTATGCAAAGTAACCATTTAACTTGAAGGGGGGAGGGGCTATGTTTTTTTCTAAAAAAAAAAATATTTTGGAGCTGATTTTATGTGAAAAAAATATTTTGGCTGCCAAAATGATGAAAAAAAAAATTTTCTGAAGGAGGCTTTCTCTCCAAAAAAATAATGTTAATTTTGAAAAAAAAATATTTTGTTGATACACGTGAAAAAAATAATTTTTTTTTTTAAACTTCGCGCGAAAAAAAAATGTCTGTCCAGAAAAAAAAANCCCCCCCCCCCCCCCCCTTCAGGTTAAATGGTCGGTCCCTTAGTCTCATTGCTTGCTTTTAACAATGGCTATGCAAGTCTCATAATTAGACTTGGAGATTTCGTAATAGAATTTCAATATGGAAATATTTCCTCTCAAAATTTCACGCCTGCATGTAACGACTAAGGAAATTTTATGACATCAAATTATTCAGTCAAAGTTTATCCACTGGCATGTATCACACAAGAAAGCTTTGAACTCAAATAAACCTTGCGTTTCCTGTGAGATGTTTCACTCACGATAATAGGGTCTGTGAGTCTCGTACAATTTTGCAACCTCCGGGTACATAAATTGTACAAGATAGTTGCATTTTGTACGAAGATGTATGACCTTTCAAACACAAACTTGAACGTCATAATGCGAAAAAAATGTCATGTTTTGGCGTTAAACCTTTTTTTAAATTTCAATTTTATCGTGAAATTTCGGTGTCACATGACGAGACTTACAGACCTTATACAGATTCGTTCCTTCAATTCTAATATGGACTATTCCTTCACGCCTAACAAATGTAGGCTTGTAATACTTACTGACGCCTTCAGCTTTAGGTGCTACACCCACTCCGCATTTAAAGTTTCCAGATTGTGCAAGTGCAACGCCAGCTACCGCAGTACCATGACTTGAAAAGATAAAAACATGACATCGTAAAAATGTTCCACGAACTTGTAGAGAGAAAAAAATAAATCTTTAACAGAAAAATAAACTTGGGAAAAATAATGAAAAAGCCTATGATACAAAAATTACATTCTTTTATGTTCTTCGGAAGGCACAACTTCTTACTCTAAAGGGGGTCTGGGTGGCCGAGTGGTTAAGGTAGTTCTAAACAACCACTTTAGTCTATCACAACTGCAGTGTGAGTTCGCGCCCCACTTTGTACATTACAAAAAGGATGCACTCGAATTACAATCGTAAGTGATAAGGTATCAGTATCCTACTCAAAGCCGGTGGTTCTCTCCGGGCACTCCGGCGTCCTCTACCACTAAAACTGACCGTCATGAGATAGCTGAAATACTATTGAAAGTGACTTTAAATTCCATATCAATCAATCAAACAATCTTACTCTTAAGTACAATTTAAAATGTAAATAAAAACGACAACAAAAGTTTATAAGAGTTGTCAAAGAATGATGACCCCTCCCCCTCAATAATATACTCCTACACAAGTTAAATTCCAGAAATCTCAGACATCCATGGAGAAGATTTCAATTTTCTCTAAGGAGATTTTTTGTTCTTGTTTACTTGCAAACAAGTTAATATAAAATCAATTTATATTAGGCGTAAATTAAAGTTACTAGTAGTTGTGTTTTTTTTTTTTTTTTTTTTTTTTTTTTTTTT
>MJUU01072173.1:60016-73140 GCA_002080025.1 Modiolus philippinarum
CTCGCAGCAAATCCTGTATTATCAGCAGTGGTTGCAACATTATCAGGGTAAATAAAGCTGTTTTTACCTAAGCTGTTAACATAACCATCTGAAAGTGTAAGCAATGATTTGACGTGAGTTGCTAGAGATAAATTATTACAGTCGTAAACTATTTTTCCGTTTTGGTAGACTGTCATTTGACTAAGAAAATTTGTTACATCTGAAATAACGGATACTGTGTCGTTGTCCGGTGCTGCTCCGTCAGCTAGTTTATCTACTTTAAACTTGATTAAAAAATACCCATTATACCAGTCATAAAACGAAGCCTTATCATTTATGCTAAATTTGTAGTCCGTTTTTGTTTGTTGATGAGCATTTTGTGGAGACACTATAGGAGTATCTAGTAAAAAGTTACAATACTCATATCTATCACAGAACTGTGTTCCTCTAAACATTTTTTTATTACTGGATTATTATTTTTATTTCTTATATAAAAATGATAGAGTTTATAAGCAGTGTCTTAAACAGGTTAAACAAGAGTCTTGAGCGTTGGAAAAAGAGTAAAACCTATAAGATTTTTGTTTTACTTATGAGATGCTTAAACCGCAAGCAACGTAAAAAATGTGAGTGAACTAAGAATCTAGCCCGTTTTACCCGTCTCAACTGTAGTGAATAACAATTGCTTATTTTCGTTAGTCCCGTAGATAGTAGTTAACTATGGGGAAAAGCCGTAGGTTTTCAAAAAAACTTTTTTTGAAAACCTACGGCTTTTCCCCATAGTTAACTCATAATATCATGAGAATTTGAAATTGCGTCCTTAAAATCTTTTAGGGAAATAATAAATGAACAATACCTACCTTGTGTTACTACGATTCAATCTGATTCCCTGTGTTAACTAAGGAAGCTCTAGAAATGGAGGTGAAAATTGCAGAACTGCTTAAACGCATACCCCGATTGCGTATCGCATTATCTTAACTTCGATAACCTTCCGGGTATTTGTAAATAGCTGTCTACTTGTTGCAAAATGATTCTAATGTGAACAAAGAATAGCAAACATCTGCTGCTAGCCCAACGCCACTTTGTCACTTTGTAATGTTTGGTTTCCCTGTTATGATTGGCTTCCCGAACATACTTAAAATAAAGCCTTTCTGATTGGCCGAAAGTCTCGTGACTCCGTGTAAATCTGTTTTTCATTGGTTATTTAAATAGATTCTCAAAATAGATTTCGCGAATCAATATCGTTTTTAAGCAGACCTGAGAAATGAAAGTGAAAGTGAAAGCGAGTCAATTCGAGTTCAATTGAATATCATGTGACAGGTTTCCATCCAATAGATTAACACTATTATACTCATTATGTAATAATTGAACTTAAGATAAACCTATAACTCCGAAAATTCAGATGTCGATTTTACATATTCATCTTTATCCTCATGATATGAAATCGTGACACAGACATTGCCATTGGTACCAACCTCGTCTTGAAAGAAATGTGTGTGTATTTAAAGCACATAGAGCTTTATATAGAGTGAACGTGTCTAAGTGTCAGTTGATACAAAATAAGTAAAATCCTTTCTTTTTCAGGAATTACTTCTAAAACTAAATAAGAGAGAACCTCAATGTGTTTTAAACATTACAAAATAAATTATCTCATATTTTATTTCGACTTTCGATGTGTGTTAGATTAATGAAATTAAGATTTAATCACTCGAGTTCCTAAAATGACTTCGTTAAAATGCTTAGTTATGCACCAGATACTGTTTTTGTTTTCTTGCACGCATATTTTTCGAACAACAAAACAGATCTGTAAACACGTACTGCTTTCCCTACACAAAGAGATTTGACTTTCCCCACCGGTTAAATATACAAAAATGTAAAATAATCGTGTGACAATGAAAGCACATATATTTTGGTCATTAATTCGTTGCAATATTGCATTCTTAATCGTATTATGCTTACGTGTAGGAAATTCAAACTTTCCGGACATTTTAATTAATATTTGTTGAAAATCCAGCATCCATGCCTAGAAAAGACATTGATGTACAATTGTTTTACACCCAGCAAAGAATTCCGCTCAAACCGGTGCTAGGGCCCTGTCACACTATAACGTTCTAGCCAACGTGTGCCGACGTTCGATAATTTTAATAAGAACGTTAACACACGCCAAAGAAATTGAAGAAATTCTCTTGTTGAACGCATTCATAGCGTCAGGCTAACGGCACGGAAAAATTATCCATAACTTGTATGCAACGCTCACAAAACGTGTACAACGTATGACAACGTTGCAAAGGTGTTTTACTAGTGTGCTTGACGTATACAGAACGCATCAATAACCGTCTTCTAGCATTCATAAAGCGTTTGTATAGCGGACGATCTTTGTTAGATCAGCTTGAAATTCTTCATCTCAATGAAATTTGCAAATATAGAAATGGATAGAAATGCGACCAAAAATACGACAAATTTGCAGGAGGGATAGGTCCCTCAATAATAAAAAGAAATATTATCAAAACAATATGTCAGTATGATACTGAAATAAATCAGCTATTTACATTACTTTGGAATTTTGTCTTGCTCTTTAACCATTTTCTTTATAATAAAACATCGGCTAATACGCACCTCCTTAGTTACAAGGTCGCCCGGTTTGCGTTCTCTTCACGTTTAAAACAACTTTCGAGAAACTACTACATATCGCACTCATTGCGTGCATAACGAACCTCTAGCGTTCGTCTAACGTCTGCATAACTTACCAACAACACGTTGGCGAACGCCGTGAAAATTTCGAGCATGTCCAAAATTTTCCGACGCACCCAACGTTCAACAACGCATGTCAACGTGTGTCGACGTGTTTGTAACGTGAAACAAACGTGCCTCTAACTTATACAACGCACACCAGCGTGTACGAAAATATTTCACACGCTGGGCACACGTTATGCTCTGCGTAATAGTGTGACAGGGTCATCTTGAACTTACTATGATGTATGAGCAAAGCTCGTGTCGAAGGCCTCATGATGACATCAAGATGAAGAACAACAATAAAACCGTTGTTTATATGCTTGCTATTACCGTGTATTTGTAGAGACTTTGTTTTATGTGCATTTACTCCATAACCTTTCATTCAACATAAATTTTTTCGCCTGAATGTTTGAAAGATGTTTTCAGGGAAACTTCAGTCTGTAGATGTAAATATTGTTGACCATCATGACGCCTTTTCATTGTTGGGTAATTATTAGATAATTGCGTTTGATTGTTGTCAAAAATTGATCCTTTTTCAGAAAACCCCTGAAAAGTGTCAAAACTTTCCCCTCTAGGGGATATACATGTATATCCCCTGCGATATCTTCTGGTACACCGTGATTTCGTTTGGTTTAGGATTCAGAGAGGGGGCGGGGGCTTGTTTTATTTTTACTGTTATTGTTATCGTTGTTGAAGATGGAATAAAGTATTTCAAGTATATGTTAGCCACTTTGTTTACCTTGATGCATAAAAAACATGCTTAATGTTGAGTAGGTTAATTATATAATCCATCTGAATACATTTAAAGTATAGAACAAGAAATACTTTCTTAGATTTAAAATGAAAATTTCTGCCTTTGTGGCTAGCAGAACCGGATAGTTATCAAAATATTTTATCAACGCAGTCAAAAACATGTTTTTTTGTATAAACATAAACTGAAAAACCAAAGTCTGGTACAATATTTGTTATATCTATCTCATTAAAGCATGCTTTATCACAGAACTGAGTTTTGCTCTACCAAATCGGCAGGATTGGTATGAATATGTAAATTTATTGAGAGTGATGGGAAAAAAGTCCCCCTCAGTTGTATTGTGAATATAAAGTGGTAAAAACCCTTAAGCATTTCACTTACAATTCTTGCAATTCAAATTGTCTTTTGATTTCATACAAAAAAAGTATTGAAACTTTGGGCTTACAGAATAATTTAAAAATATAAATATTATATATCATATACCCACCGAGGGATTTGGCTGTTCTTCGAATGCACAGATATTACAGACAGATTACACTGCCCACGCCATCTTTGTGGAAGACCAAAGGGATGTAAGATAGAACGAACTACAAATTTATTTTATGTGACGCTTAAGTATATTAATTAAACGAAATTAAAATATGTCTACGGTGGTTCAGTGGTTGCGTGGAAAGCCAATCTCGATATTCATTTCTCTAATTCTATCCCCGTTGGGTTCCTACGATAGACAGTTATATTTAAATTTTAGGCCCTGCATTAGCGTAAATATTCGCAAATCCGGGGAGATGAACAAGTTTCCACGTTGACTGAATTTATAGACAGGTTATATATATTATATATATACATTTACGTGTGTGTGTGTGTGTATATATATATAAACAGAGCATCAGGAGACAAAAATAAAACTGATGAAAAACGTAATATTTTTTAATGGTCGACCAAGAAGTAAACCGTTTCATGCTGTCATATCGTTCAAAAATAAAACAAATTTCACTTTTACGATGGTTAATATGGTTGTTAATATCTCCCAAATTGAAATTCATCAAAACCACAATAAAATTTAATGACAAATTAAGTAAAAAAGGTCTTAGAAATGGTTATCGCGAATATGATAAAATATTTTCTGATAGATTCACGTGTTCCCAGATGTCACCTCCACTTTCATGAGAATTCCCACTGTGAGTGCCTTGGTTTGAATGGTGTGTTTTTATTTCTGTGCTTTGTATCTGTCTAACGCCATTGTTTTCTTTGTCTCATTTTTGCCTTGTCTCTGGACTTCGATTTTTGTGAATACCACTCTTTTGTTCTTTCGGTAATCTACTGGCGTTGTTTCAATAATGACACGATTTCAGTTTTCCTAGGCTAAAAGAAGTATGGCCATTTAGGCGTGGATTTTGTTCATACATTACAATGTACGCCATTTTCAAAATGTGCTCAATTTTTCTCGAAAATCTAGTTAGGCCGTCTCTGGTAAGTGTTCTTCCCGGGAATAAAAATAACATATGCCACACTTGAATATTTTTATATATATTAGCAGTCGGAGATGGCTGTGGGCAGCCTTTTGTGTCAATTTAAGCCATTTTACAGTGTTTTGGAAGATGAAACTACTCGAAGGACACTGAGAAACATTTTTGGTTGCGAGTTTATAAACATTTGCCCTTTCAAATAGCAGTAAGTTTATTTTGGTTCTGGAGGTGATATGCAACAATTTTTTAGAAAAGCCTATAAAAATTGTGAAAATCTGTCAAAATTGCATTTAAGTGGCAATTTCAGTGACTGAATGTTTTACCTAAAAGTATGAAAATGCATCATTTGAATTTATTTTGTTATAATAGTGCATACAAAATTCTAAAACCTAAGGATTAACTCCCTCCATCGTAGTTTTGTCCTTGGCTATATTTGATATCAGATTTCGTTTGGTTTTATGCATTTTTGAAAGTATGGACTTCCTTTGTTTGGGTCCTAGTGCTGCTGATGAGGAATTAATTTCCGAAATGGCCATACAGCTCATTAAAATTATTGCAGTTGGAGTTAACATATGTGTTATGGTCTCATGTTCATTTACTCCATATCCTTTCGTAAAATATTTAATACAGGGGTTTGTCTTTTATTGCAGTGTGGAGTTGGTAAAACAATTCCCCGTGGTAGAGATGTATGCTCTTTATTTTTCTTAGATATGGTGTACTTGTACATGAGATAATATATCATGTGTACACTTTGTTCAATTACTATTATCTAAATTTATGTAAATTCTAAATCCTAAGGATTAACTCCCTCCATCGTAGTTTTGTCCTTGGCTATATTTGATATCACTGATTTTTCAGATTTCGTTTGGTTTTATGCATTTTTGAAATTATGGATTTCCTTTGTTTGGGTTCTAGTGCTGCTGATGAGGAATTAATTTCCGAAATGGCCATACAGCTCATTAAAATTATTGCAGTTGGAGTTAGCATATGTGTTATGGTCTCATGTTCATTTACTCCATATCCTTTCGTAAAATACAATAGATTTACTTTTAAAACAGTTTTGGAGAAGATTTGAACCATTCGTAAAATCGGTATACTGAGGAAATAATTTCACGGGAAAGTGACCATACCTCTTTATCATACTATTGACGTTAACAAAATGCATGTAGACTAAGCTTATTATCTCCAATGACGAAGCTACATTTTCTTAATATTCTGTATATACTGTTTTAACTTTCTAAACACAAATTGTTTTGTTATGGTTGTTTGCATTAAAATCATTTAATGATTAAGCAAATGCTCTTATGGTTTGCATTAAGTGCAGTTCTATTTGAAGTCGCTTACGCACTTATCTCCAAATTCGCATGTTGTGCATTTAGTTTGATATAAATTTACAGTCGTGACTAAAGTGCACAGATAATTATTTGTTAGAATTCGACGCCATCTTTTGAAGTCAGACTTTATTTTTAAATCATTTGGCTGAACGTATTTATAGTTTAGATTTCACCAGATTAAGTAAGTATCGATCTCTTAAGTACATAGCTGTTAAGTAACTGAAACAGAGGTTAACATCATTTACCATTACCATAGTCTTTTTTAACTAAATTTGCACTAAGTTTTAAAGCATATTTGAAATTTTTTGAAAATATTCCAGATACAATTAACAATTATGAAAACTGCTATTAGGCCACCTACATTAATTTTCAGTAACAATTTTATAAGTTATTAAAGGTTTCAAAGAAAAAGTTTGGCCACATATTTGTCACAATAAAAGCTCAAAATAAACAACTCGTTAAAATATAAAATTAAGATTTGACCCCCTTCATTAACATATCTACTGTAAAACGGAAATTTTCACGAGGGGTTTCTTGTCGTTAATTTCTCGATTGGAACATATTGGCGAAAATTTCCCCTGGCGTAAATTGTTTTTAATACAAACGTAACGAAAGGTAAGTGAGATGTGCGAAAATAAAACCTTGCGATTAGGTTTATAGATCAAAATCACGAAAATTAAACGACACTAAAATATCCCCTTTCACGGTATTATGCTAAATGACCTTTTATAGACAATTTTTGTTGAGCGTCTAGCGATGGTCTTGACCGCAATAAAACCTTTTTTAATCCACGATTTCTTTTGAAATGCAAGTATCAAGGCACTACCATTGCGATTTACACTTTTTGCGGTAGTTTTGCAACAACTAATCTTTATTAAGGTCTGTCACCACATGTGAAAGACCTTACTGTATTTCCCTTGATTATTATTCTTTTTCTTCCGCGGAGCTTGTTGAAGTCGTGTCTTGATATATCATTTCGATACTTGGTACGGTCAGTTGACTTTGGCCGGCATCGACTATGGTCACCCTGCTAAGCGGAACTATTTTTAGTAACGCAGCTATCTGCCCAAAGACCAAAAACCTTGTTATCATGTTTGCGAATAAACCGTAACCGATATCAAAATTCTGAGGTGGGGAAAATATTGCATTTATGCTCAGGATGATTTGTCACGAAAACAAATTTTTATGAGTCGCGACCCCGGTTACGCGTTTTTTGACCCCGATAAATGTCAATTTCTCAAAGTTGTCGGATTTTGATGAAATTTGGTTTCCAGGTAGCTTTCATCGTTCTTATTACAAATATGGGGTCATTTTTTTTTTTCATCCGCCATTTTCAAAATGGCCGCCATTCGAAATTTTGTTATCGCAGTATATCGGAAACAATAAAAAATTTCTAAAAACAGTGTGTTGCAAAAATACTCCTCTCATGAAGATCTACATTTCTAGTTGGTCAACAAAAAATTTCGTCCGCCATTTTCAAAATGGCCACCATTCGAAATTTTGTTATCGCGATATCTCGGAAACGATAAAAAATTTATGAATACATTGTGTTGCAAAAATTCTCCTCTTATTGAGATCTACATTTATGGCTGGCCAAATTTTTTTTTTTCGTCGGCCATTTTCAAAATGGCGGCAATTTGAAATTTTGTTATCCATATATTTCAGAAACGATAAACAATTTATGAAAACATTGTGTTGCAAAAATACTCCTCTCATAAAGATCTACATTTTTGGCTGGTCAAAAAAAAATTTCCGTCCGCCATTTTCAAAATGGCCGCCATTCGAAATTTTGTTATCGCGATATCTCGGAAACGATAAAAAATTTATGAAAACATTGTGTTGCAAAAATACTCTTCTCATTACGATCTACATTTATGGTTGGTCACAAAAATTTTTCGTCCGCCATTTTGAAAATGGCCGCCATTCGAAATTTTGTTATCGAGATATCTTGGAAACGATAGAAAATTAATAAAAACATTATGTTGCAAAAATACTCCTCTCTTGAAGATCTTCATTTACGGCTGGTCCAAAAAAAAATGTGTCCGCCATTTTCAAAATGGCCACCATTCGAAAATTTGTTATCACAATATCTCGTAAACGATAGATAATTTATGAAAACATTATGTTGCAAAAACACTCCTCTCATCAAGATCATCATGTATGGTTGGTCAAAACAAATTTTCTTCCGCAATTTTCAAAATGGCCGCCATTTGGAATTTTGTTATAGCGATATCTCTGAAACTATTAAAGATACAAAGAAACTATAAGAAGATAAAATGTTCAGTTCAATATGGCAGACAAAATGGGATCAAGGTCAAAGGTTAAGGTCCTTAGCAACCACGTTATTTGCCATAAAAGTCCTTAGCAACCATAAGCAAAAAGTTTTGTAATGTTGTTCAGAGGAAATAAATGACGTTGTCAGCCGGAAGTGACTTTCCTGTCCCTAGCAACAAGCTAATTTTTCGAAAAAGTCCTTAGCAACCAAAACAACTAATAAAGGTCAGAGCTTTTGTTTACATTACATTTTTTTACCGAAATAGACAACAAAATCAAACTCTAACAGGTACTCATGGTGAAAACTGGTGAAAGACCTTGCAATTGTTCTGTGAACAATTGACCTTTTAATGACAATATTGTTTAGTAATTTACTCCATCTTCCCGTTTCTATAGGTAACTTTGTATTGGTCCTTCTTAACGTATAAAAATTCAACATATCCCTGGTGTCTTTTATATTAAAGTAAGTTTTGAATTCAATTTTTCATTTAAATGTCTATAATTTAAAATTTTTGGTGACTTTTTCTAGATCACTTCTCCATTTCTGTAGAAACGTGTCTCTAGGACGTAATATTACACTTAAAGGTATCCACTTAGTATTGAGGTTTTTATTTTGATAAGTCCAAATGTTTGAAAAACAGTACCAGTCATTTACATATTTTTTGTTCCATGGATAACAGACATTGTCATTAGCAAATAAGCTATGTAATAATTTATAAGATATTGATGAAAAACTTGTGAATTTCCCTGTGACTAGTATTCATCAATAAGAAATAACTTTAGCTTTTATATCTGTAATAAAAGGAAAACGGCCAAGTTCAACGTTAATCATAAAATAGAATAAGGTGTGCTTTGTTTCAAGTGCAGAATTAGTTCGAAATTTTAGATGTTTTTTTTTTTGTACAATAATTTTCACCGAAACCCTAAACTTCACATCCATAAAGGAGCATGGGGTTTACATTCTTATCAAATAAATCTAATATACATTCGATCGATAGGTTATGTATTTTCCTCTTCCAAATAATTTCATACATAACTTTCTATATTTTTCATTTTTGTTGATTTGAAATTTCATTTTTTGAAAAATATAACAACACCTAAATAATAAAATTCAAGTATTTTGTTTCTATTTTTATTCCATTAAAGTAGAATTCTACGTTGTCGCGCTTTCTCTTTGTTGAAGTGGTCATAACTTTTGTTTTTTCTATGTTCATTTCAACTTCCATAATTTACTATATTCAGAAAACTCATTCAATAGATTGTAGAACCCTTGCAGTTTCAGACATGAGAACAGTGTCATCCGCATAGAGTAAGACAAAAGCTTAAACACATGTCAAATTTGTTCTTCAGTTCTGATGATATGCTTTCTAAGCATGAAAAGATTAATAAAGTAACAGTTACTATTATGTTTTTTAAAATTTTACACTTTTTACTTGTATAAAGATATATGGTTTTGTATTGATACTTTTTTATTTATTTTAATTGTTCAATAGATTTAACAACTCTTGCCACGATATTGCTAAAAGTTGGCACAAACCATATACCAATGAATCAATCTTTGCTTTGTTCTTTCGGTATTCTACTGCCGTTGTTTTCTTTGAGCTTAAAACATTTTTGTCCTCCATAAAGCTTTCATACGGCAAAAAAAATGGAGAAATATATTCGGTTTTGCTGTTAGTTATAGTTAAATATGAAAAAGAAAGGAAATGGGGTAAATGTCAAGGAGACAATACCCATCTCCAGGTTAAAACAACCCAAAACAAAGCNTTATCTGCCCTTGAGTATGTGAGGACAGGACATGATATTTTGAGCGCAAAATAATAAGGGTTTAAAGGTGTTGTAAAATCTTTATTGGTGTCGGAAACTGTTATATAAAATGTCACTGGACATATGACTTTACTTTGTGAATTTCAAGTTATGTAGGATAATTCCTTATATTGAGTTTATGATAATTTAAACTTGAACACGGTGAGTTGTAAACAAATATGGCGACATCTAAATCGACATCGACACCTGTAAAAAGCCAAACATCGGGTTTCAAAAGGGACCAACCAAGCCCAAGTAATATTTCTCCGTCGCTTCTGCAACCTGAAAAACAAGCCAGATTAAACAAATCAAACGATAATTCAGAAACACACGATGATTCCTTCTCATCAACTTTACCCCAAGACCAACAACAAGTCCAACAAGAAGTTCAAAAAGAAACTGTATTCCAACTATCTGATGTTGTCTGTGCTACTCTAAAAAACCCTCAGTTTATTGACAGCTTAGTTCCACTGATAGCTGAGAGGGTACTGAAAGAGATAGAACCACAAATTATCTCAGTTATTAACTGTCAGGTCAAGTTAAAGATGTGTGACATTGAGCAAAGTTTAGTAGCTAAAGTTGCGGAACAAGCAAAAGAGATTCAAGATCTCAAATCCCAAATTGAATCTATTGAAATCAAGTCTGAAGAACAAGAACAATACTCGAGAAGGAACAGCTTACGCTTTAATAATGTTAACTATCCTTCTACTGGCGATGGCAAATTACATTCTGTAGATACTGACTCTCTTGTTCTTGACATATGCAAGAACAAACTGAAACTTGATATTAACATGGCTGATATAGGTAGAACACATCCAATTGGGGAGGCTAAAGATGGTAAAATTTCTGTTATTGTACGGTTTCTGTCTTACAGGAAAAGACAATTAGTGTACTCAAATAAAAAACGCCTAAAGGGTAGTAAGATTTTTATAACAGAGAATTTAACCAAGTTTAGATATGGCCTACTCAGAGAGCTTAACATTTTACACAAAAGGCGCACAATAGACTCCTTCTGGACCCAGGATGGTTCTATATATGTGAAACGTGACAGTTAGGCTAGAGTCCAGAAGATACGTAATATGAATGATATACGCGAGTTAAGTTAACTCTCTTCATTACACGTACAGACAGTACTAGCCGAAGAGTGGAACTATTATCTTACTTGTATGATCTTACATTATAAATAAACTCGCCGTATTATATATTTGTGACTAAATATCACGTTCTTTTGTTTATTTTTATTTGGCAAATTGTATATATGTTCAACTTGCCTTTTTTGCTTCAGGAAGGGGTATACGTATGTTTCGGCATGATCATGTTGTGTAAGAAAGTTGTTTAGTACTTGCATACACATCCCGTCATATTTTTCATTTTAGTGACCAAAACTCTAACATTCTAAATTAAAATAATCTCAATAATATTCAATTGAATAAAATGAATATAATTTGGTCTTTGATCTTGAAATCCTGATCTATTATATTTATTTTTACAAAGAAATGTAAAAATGTATTTGTGTGGTAAAAGTTCTATAAATTTCATAAGTTCTTCTTATCAGATTAGAATTATTTATTATTTAATTATTTTGATACTTCTATGTCTCCCCTTCCACCCAGTTGAAAATTAAGCAACAGTATATTAAATCCCGGACATCTCGATGTGTTTCTTTTGTTTACAAAATACCCATGACTTAGCTGTACGTTTATAAATAACCATAAAACAATCTGAAAATATCCTTTAACCTTTCGTGTACTTATACCTGATACACAAGAATATGTTTGCTTGATTTTAAACTTATACAATACGGGTCACTTGTAATGGAATCTAATTTGTTGTTTTTATGTACTAATGTGAATAATCAATTCATCTACATTTTTATATTTGATACTGTGTAGTATTTTATTTTAATTTCTTACAGAGAACTCACTAAAAGTTCGTACTACTGATTGATTATCTAGCCTTTCAGTTAGAAAGTATTATCTAGCCTTTCAGTTAGAAAGTATTAAGGATGTTTGCTGGTCATGTGTATGTATTTCTGTCAGATTTTCGGACTTTTCTGGTTTTATCCATTTAGAAGCTTAATAACTTTTTGCCCGGTGACCCCCTTATTTTTTTCCATAATTTCGTTTTATACATGTTTTGGAGCATTCTGACAAAATTGTATTCAATTGGCGTTATTTTGTCACATTCATTAATGGATAAACATTCCTCATGTTAAACCTATGAAAAATNCAGAGGTGTTCAGTTTCCCGCCATTTTTTCAAACACTTGAATTTCAATAATTACATCGGTAACCCATTAATTTTTTTCACTTAAATTACTTCTCTTACAATTTTCTAACAAAAAAATCACATGTAATCGGAATCATTGTTATTCCAAAGTTGACCAGCGAACATCCTTAAGGAAATGCTTTAAGCACACAATTCTCTAAGCCCATTTTAACTATTTACAATGACTATTACTCTAGTATATATTTTTCTTATATTTTCCCCATTGTTTTCTAACTTTAAGTGCCCGGTTCGTCAATGAGTCTTTATTTACTTAGACAAGAACATTACGCATATATATATATATATATACTTTTTTTTTCACATGCCCTCTTTCGCTGGACTAAATATATCTTTAGTACCTACTAGTATACATAAAAGTAAACTTACCTTCAAATACCTGGGTTCATTTCTCCACAAATTGTATCCAACAATCTATAGGATACACTTGTACCTGTTACACTTTTACTTTTATAAAGGTCATTAAATTAGAACAGGTGTACTTATAAGATGGTGACCT
>MJUU01072174.1:0-42322 GCA_002080025.1 Modiolus philippinarum
CTCTCGCGTAGCTCTGTTCTTAGCTGATTTTCGTTCACTATCAGCTTTTACACATATTTTGGTATATGAATTTCAAAATGTTTTGATTTGTTCTGTACTGAAGAGACATAAGTTGTCAAAGTGCGCATATGCAGAAATTAATTTAACAGTAACTTCGGTATTTTGTTATTTATTCTGTGGACTTGAGATGAATTTAAGTTGGATACAGGTATTGGTGTTATTTATTTTAACATTTTATTTCCGAGTTAAGTAACCAAGTCATTGCAAATATGAAATACTTTCATATAGTCCATGGACTGGATAACCCCCTCGCACCCCCCCACACTTATGAGCCCCACTCATATTTTTCAGTCCTTCTATATCCCGTCTTCCAAATTAAACATGTCAACATGATCATAACCTGCACGCAATGTTGGAACAGGCCCCTTTTTTAGACCCACCCAACGAAATTTTGGAAAATTTCGTTTTTAATCAAAGTTTTTTCTTTCAATTGCTTCAAATTGTTGATTGGTACCTCTCAGTTATGAAAAAATTGTATGAAATAATAGTCTATGGTATTAGCTTTACAAATATTCCACATAAGTACCATTTCTATACCAAATACATTATAGAATTTGAAACAACTTACCCCTACCCCTTCGAAATGTTGACGTAAATTTTACGATTTTTCTCGAAATTGTGTAAGTTCAATGGTCCTTAGAAACCAGAATATTTTTCATTTCATTTCTTGGTATTGTGTTTAGTCTTTAAATGTCCTTTCTTAAAAATTAAGCATGTTAACATAATGTCAATATGTTTTGAATGACCAACCTATCACATTTAAATAGACAAATAAAACACATCTTTGAATATTTTCGTTTTCGACAAAGTGTTGTCCCTTTTTTGTCTCATCTTATCTATGAGTGGTTCAAATTCATGAAAAGTTGGTATAAAATGGAAGTACATAATGTCTTTTTTACAACTGGTACAAATTATGGCAATTTTGAAGTATTATAAACTTTCTACATCTATAAAATTTACCCCTACCCCAACAAATTTACTCTAAAATTGTCAATTTTTGTCTATGATGGCATAAAAATTATCAGAACACGCAAATTGTGTGTTGTATATGACAAACTTGCATGAATTATATTGAAATTTAGTATTTTAACAGCCATTTGTTGGCTTTAACTCGATATCTTATCCGAAATTGATGAAAAATTTGCATTTTCTACATTTCAGATTTGTCCAAAGTTCATTGTTAAATCGTTATACACACAAACTCTGGAGGATATATCTGCGGATATGCCAAAATCAATGAAAAATGGGTATTTTCAACATTTCAGATTTGTCCAAAGTCCACTGTTAAATCGCTATATATGTCAAATCCGGAGGATTTATCTGTATATTTTCCATCTAATTGATCTAAGCGATACATCAATTGTCTTAAAACACTCTTGAGAAAAAAACAAGGGGTGTTTAATCTGACTCGAAATACCGAAAATATAACCCCTACCCCAACAAATTTTCACTAAAATTGTCAAGTTTTTGTCTATGTTCGCATAAAATTAACTCAAACACGCAAAATGTGTGTTGAATATGACAATATTGCATAAATGCATCACGATTTGGTATTTTAACAGCCATTTGTTGACTTAAACTTAATATTGTGCATGAAATTGAGGGAAAATGGGAATTTTCAACATTTCAGATTTTGCCAAAGTTAGCTGTTAACCCGTTATATATGGCAAATCTGGAATATACATCTGTAGATATGCCAATTAATTCTTCTGAGGGATACATTAGGTGTCTGAAAACAGTGTTTAGAAATTCAAGGAGTATTTAATGTGACTCTGAATACCGTAAATCTTACCCCTACCCCAACAAATTTTCTCTAAAATTGTCAATTTTGTGTCTTTGTTCGCAAAAGAATAACCTGAACACGCATAATGTGTGTTATATATGATAATGTTGCATGAATTACATGATTTGGTATTCTAACAGCCATTTGACGACTCAATGAAGAAAAGTGGGAATTTTCTGTATTTCAGATTTGTCCAACGTTCACTGTTAAATCGTTATATATGTAAAATCTGTGGGATATACCTGCAGATATGCCATTTAATTGTTTATGTGCGATGCTTTAGTTGTCTTAAAACATTGTTTAGAAAAATAAAGAGTTTAAATGTGACTTTACAACTGAAGAGACATAAGTTGTCGAAATGCGCATATGCAGAAAATAAATTCATAGTTACCTCGGTATTTACTTATTTGTTACCACTGGGTCGATGCCTCTGCTGGTGAACTGTTAGTCCCCGAGGGTATTCGCCAGTCCAGTAGTCAGTACTTTGGTGCTGAGCCGAAAGCCGATTCTATTTGGAACCTTACAATATCTAAATTTTTGTAAATTTGTTGAAACTAAGGAGTATCTCCCTCATGCAAAGCTCTGTCCTTGGCTGATTTTTGGCTTTTCATTTAGATCTTATTGGTTATTTGTTCTCTTTCAGTTTGAACATCTTTTGAGTTGATGGTCTTCCAAACGTTTAGATTTCATCTGCACTGAAGAGACATAAGTTGTCGAAATGCGCATATGAAGAAAATAAATTCACAGTTACTTCGGTATTTAGTTATTTGTTACCACTGGGTCGTTGCCTCTGCTGATGGACTGTTAATCCCCGAGGGTATTCACCAGCCCAGTAGTCACTACTTTGGTGCTGAGCCGAACATAAGTTGTCGAAATGCGCATATGCAGAAAATAAATTCAAAGTAACTTCGGTATTTAGTTATTTTAAATACCGAAAATCTTACCAATACCCCAACAAATTCACCCTAAAATAGTCAATTTTTTGCCTAAAAAAACCAAAACACGCAAAGTCTGCATATAGAAATATTGTATTAATTTTATCATGATTTGTCATTTTAAGTCCCACTTGTCAGATTAAACTCAATATTTTGTATGAATTTGATGAAAAATGGGAATTTTCAGCATTTCAGATTTGTCTAATAGTAATAGGTGGCAAATCTGTAGGATTTATCTGTAGGTATGCCAATTCATTTTTCTAACCGATATATAAGTTATCATAAAACAATGTTTAGAAAAACCAGGAGTGTTCAATGTAACTCTAAATACCGACAATTTTACCCCTTCACCAAGAAAATGATGCTTTAAAATCCTAAATAATATGCCTGTCTGTACATATAAATGAACAAAACATACTAATATTTTTACTTTCTTTTAAAAATGCATTCGATATATCGCTATATGCAATTTAAACGCAGAAAATATGGGTAAAATTTTGGGCGATTTTCGAGAAAAATAGGAATTTTCAGCATTTCGGAATTTTACGAAATTCGAAGTTTAATTGTTGTATAACTGCCCATAAACCACGTGTATGATTTTATTTGTTATATTTGGGAGTCTCTGTGTATTGTCGTATTTGAAATGTTATGTTATTGGACCTTTATACAATGTTAAAGCTGAATATAATGGCATAAATTGTGTTGAAAAAGATTTTTTTTGGGGGGGGGGGGGGNGGGGGGGGTAATATGTTTGCAATTTATGAGAGTTTAGTTAATCTAAAATGTTCAAAAGTATACTTTCTAATAGCTAAGATGTAAGGAAACGATATTTTATCATTATTTCTACGTTTTATACCAAATTCGTAAAGTTTTTACATCATCAAGTCAAAACATTAATAATTCTGAAAAACGGAAAATTCCCATTTTTCGTAAAATTTCGAGCAGAAGCGCCCAAAAAGACCCCTTAAAAAGTTTGAATCAACTTAAATGGGCTTCTCCATATCAGCTTGAGTGAAATACTCACAATAATTTGCATTAGACATTATCTTTTTATCATTTAGAGCTTGAATGTTTTAAATTTTCCCTTAATTTTAAGGGGCAGGGGTCCTAATTTTGGCATTTCTGATCCCACAAAAATGTCTGACTCTAAATTTTTTTCACAAAATTTGTTGCTTACATATCATAAGTCATTATGACATTGGTAATTGTTAGATATATATTCAAATTTGTACGATCCAGAAGTAAGAAAGTCGAAATTGTGAAAATATTTAAAATTCCGAAAATTTCAATTTTTCACTTTAAATGGTCTTATTTTTCAACATTTTATCACAACTGATAAATTAGAAATAAAAACTAGATCAAATGATGAGATTTATTTATCTGAAAGGAATTGACAGCTTAAAAACCGTCATTTTCGCAATTTTTTTCAGAGGGAGGGGTACATTTTTTGCATCCCCAGATCATAAAAATGGCGTAAAGTGGCCAAACTTGTAAAATATATTAAATAAGCTTCAATTTGGTACCAAATTTCAGTACATCTAACCTATCTACATAAAAATTCTGGAGCTTAAAGATGAAATTAAGATTAAAACTAAAATACAAGAATTTTGTGTGGTGTACTGTAAAAGTGGCCCTATACTGTCTATGCGCGCAGATTATATGCGTGTTTACATGTTTTATATTGAAGAGGGGATATAAAAGGACTGAAAAAAAGGTCTGGATCATAAGTGGGGGGTGCACGGAAAGTGATTTCAGCCCGTGACGTAATATTGATTGATTGATTGATTGATTAGTTAGAGTTTAACGTCCAATGAGCAATATTTCAGCTATATCAGGACGAGAACAAGTTAATCAATTCAAAACAAATTGTAAGTAAAAGAAGAAAGAAATAAAGGTGGAAGGGACAACCGGGGCAACGACTTTTGATTGCCACTGGAAAAGGGGAGAAATGGGAAGGGGCAGGAAATTTAGCCTTCTATACGACACCCAGTGTGTCTGCTCTCTTTAGAGAAATATAGAAGGGGTCTTTATACTGCATGGAGCGTGGCGTTTCTCCACACAGTTTGGCTACAATGGTTCGCGGTCAGGCTTTCCGTATTATGACCTGACTACCCCGCAAAGACAGGGCATTCCCCTATCCACCACCTGGGGACGCGCCCGGCAGCTCTGTAGCCAAAGCCCCTGAAAACCTATTCAGGTGCCGGGCCGTGACGTAATATCATGATATCCGTATTCCAATGCTGTCTCATAAAAGATGTATAAACATTGGTTTCATGTTCTCACAATGCAATTGGTCGATGAAAGGGTCATGTTTACGTACACAGAATCAATCGATACTGGTATTTACATATACTCTATTTAAGTTCTTGTTTTACTTTGTGCAATGTTCAGTTCAGTCTGCTTTTAACGTTACAATGCGAGTTAAAGAGACTCATACGAGTATATATATATAAATAAAATTTTATCCTTTTCTATGAAATGATCAGTGTTTTAAACCCTTTCTGGTATGAGTAGTTCGATATATATACTGTATGGGGCTTTATATTCGCGGTACGAAATTTTCGCGGTTTTCAGTGTTGCATTTATTCGCGGGGATTTATATTCGCGGATTGTTAATTTAAGTCATTATGTTCATTTATATTTAGGTTTACAGTAGAATATTCGCGGGTATAAGTTTTCGCGGTTATCGTTTTAAACGCGAATGGCGCGAAAATTAATACCCCGCGAAATATAACAACCATACAATATATTACACAACGAGATCCCGTTTATTATCATACTTTATCCACTAGAGATACAATGTACTTAAATTCATACTTGCTCAGCATTTCTAAATGTAACTATTAAGAGTAGATAAAAAAGATGCATAATAAACGGTAAATTTCGTTATGCTGTACACGTGTTTCAAGTAGTAATCTCTCATCAACAGCATAAGAATCAAACAATGAGGAAAGTCATAGCCAAAAAGTAGTAAAAAAAGGTACTAATTACCAATAATATCGATATTGGTGGCCAAATCCAGTACCAAGGACATCTTTCAAGTGCTATACAGGAATGAAGCCTCAGTATTTCTGAGGGGATTATAACTTCTATATCAACAGTAAATTTCTAAAAAAAAAAAGCAAAGTAATTTTTCATGTCAGACAAGTCTGATTATCGAGCTGATGAATACCCTCAGGGACCTCTAGTTCACCAGCAGTGGAATCGGCCCAATGTTTCAAAATACCAAAAATACCAAATTTGCATAATAAAGATAAATTTCATTATGCTGTTCGCGTGTTTCAAGAAGTAACCTCTCATCAGCAGCATTAAAATCAAACAATTCGGAAAGCCATAATCCAAATGTACTCGATCATTACCAAAAATATCGAAATAGGAGGCCAAAGGCAGTACCAAGGACATCTACCGAGTGCTTTAAACGGTATGAAACCGCAGAATTTTCAGGGGGTTAGAATTTTGATATAAACAGTAATTTTCTATAAAACGAATTGTAACTTTTCATGACTGACAAGTCTGATATGGTTATATATATAAATATAGTGTATATAAAATATAAGTAAATATAAAATCGGGATAAAGTGGTATAATCTTTTTCTCTAACGATTAAAGATAAACATGGAAAACTGTATTCCGAATATAGTTGGCGGGAAATAGCATGAAGCTTTATTCAAGAAATGTTGAATATGAAAATTCATGTAACGGGTCAGAACTGGTTTAAACTTGATATATCATTAGAGAAAGCACCTTATAGAAAAACTACTCTGTACCAACACAAATATATAAAAGGGATCAAAAATGAACGCCAAAGAAAAAATAGAAAAGAGAAAAAAAAGAAAATGTAAAAAAAAACAATTTAGAGGAATCACAAATGGAGACAATATGACAAAGATCAAAAACGAAAAGTGAACAAGAATGGAATAAAAGTAAGAACTAGCAGTGAATCCTCACAAAACTTTAAGGTAATATGCTTGAACTATGCTACATTAAATTGAAGCAAACATCTTACCATATCTACGACACTATTGTATGTCAATCTGTGTTATTCGGTATCATTAGCATTATTTTATCACTCCTTTTATCTATTTTCTAACAGCTTGCCTTCTTATGTAATACATTTTTCATTGTTCTTTGACTTTATTGATATCAATTTCTCTAACAACCTCGGATCATGGAGGTATTAACATCTATATCTATACCTCCATGCTCGGATTGATATACATTTCTCTAATTATCTCGAATGGCTATCTGTTTCTCAAACTACCTCGGAATTTCACGATTTTTCAAAAAATATTTCAATAACTTATAACCAGAGTTCATCTATTATGATTTTTGTAACTCGTTCTTTTTTTTAACATATTTACAGGGCATTGACTTATCTATTTACCCATTGTGATCCACTGTTTTAAAAATTAGGCAGAATGGAAGGAAAACTTAAAAACCATGTAAAATGAAGAAATGCAGTCTTAGAATTGTAAATCAAATTTTTAAAGGCCATAAAATTTATTTTAGTGTAAATTTTAGAATGGTTTGTTTTGTTTTGTGTACTCAATTAAATATAGATTTTTCTCAAATAAGATAAAAGTAAATAAGAAATCTCCACACAGCAGCTTCCTTATGAAGCTTCACTAAAATCCTTTCAAACATCGTTTTATTTCGGCATCTAGTAACTATTCCGCTACTAATTCATCCATCCATTTAACTAGTGTACTACTGTACTTGTATAAAGGAGTATATTATTCAATACTGTTTAAAAGTTTTCAAAAATCTGATGTAAATTTCTTTTGGATTGTGAAAAATTCTATTGAAGTTTAAGGTAAACTACAATCAATACTAACACCAGTCTCATCCATTGACAGTTATGATTTTTCTTCACTTTATAAATCTATCCTCATAATATGATTTCATACAAATTGGCATTTCCCAATTTTTACATCATTTACAGTAACTTCGGTAATTTGTTATTTACCAACAAGAACTGAAATCAAATAAAGCTTACAAAGCTTCCGAATACTGCCTTTTCTGTATCCAACTATCATCATTGACTCTGGTAAAATAGAAACTAAAATATATGATAAAAGGCATAATTTTGACTACACTATTACATATTTCATTTTTGCATTAGCTCCATTATTTGTACTCTTGACGATTTTAATGAACGCAATTTTACAGTCAAACTGTTACAACAGGGTTACATGTTTCATAAATTGTTGAATACATCAACTTTCTGCTTTCCGCATGATATCGTGAGAACCAAATGTCATATCTAAATGAAACTTTGCACAGACATGTGCCCATAAACCGGTTTCACCCTACAGCTGGCTTTTGCTAGTGCCGGTACCAAGTCCGGCTGTCCCGAGTTCCTATCGTTGTTTACGTTTGTCTTTTGTATTTCTATTGTGGGTTTTTTCTTGTGCAGTTCCTATTTACTTTGTGGCATGTGGCTATGTTTTTCGGCCATTGTAGGTGTTTCTTGTTATCTTTTTTATTCTATGAGTTATGATTAGAGGAAGAACCCTATTGATTTTGAGGTTTGGGCGACAAAGGCTAAGGTTACAACTTCTGAAAATAGAACAAAAATTTGACTTATCCGTTTCCACAAAAAATCTCCAGAACCACATTATACATCCAAATAAAACTTGGTACAGACATGAGTTATGATCAGAGGAGGAACTCTATCGATTTTGAGGTTTGTGCAATAAAGGTCAAGGTCTCAACTTCTATAAATGTAACATGTAACAAAAATTAAACATTTCAATAAAGCCTAAAATTACATGTTTGGTATTATCTGATAACAAAAATAGCTAAAAAAAAATTTATTGTTCATACAAAAGTAGTTTTTACATTGCTATAACATGTAAATTCATTTCATAGTTCGAATTATGTTCACCGCCACATTTTTGGGTGTCAATAACTTAAAAATAAGAAATAATGAAAAGTCAAAATGAAAAAAGGAAGGTAATTAATTTAATATGCAGAGGTATTCAATATTACTAAAAGTCTTTTTCAATGTCCAGTAAAAATGAAATCTTAGTTGAAAAAAAATACATTTGTGTAATCTGAGTTTTTGTAAATTATTGATTTCAACAATACATATTACCTGAATTATAAGGGGAACCCCTGCTGACATATTTTTTGAATGGAGGTCTGAAATGGGTTGTAATGGACAGTGGAGCTTTCAGTTGCCATGGAAACCAAACCAGAACACTAAATCTTTGAAAAAAAGAGTTATGCTACATATTTTCCGTCACAATATAAAGTAGGTTATAAGGGGAACCCCTGCCATTTTTTTTTTTATGAAAGGGGGACTCTGAATGTTTTGATTTCAGCAATACATATTACCTGGATTATAAGGGGAACCCTTACCCAAATTGTTTTTGAATGGTGGTCTGAAATGGGGTTTAATGGATAGTTGAGCTCTCAGTTGCCATGAAAACCAAACCAGAACATTGAATCTTAGAAAAACAGTATTCTGCTACATATCTTTCTTCACAATTTTAGAAATATGTATACACTAGATTATAAGGGGAACCCCTGCCAAATCTTATTTTCAGGGGGAGACTTGGAATGTTTTGATTTCAGCAATATGTATAACCTGGATTATAAGGGGAGCCCGTGCCCAAAGTTTTTTGAATGGTGGTCCGAAATGGGTTGTAATGGATAATGGAGCTTTCTGTTACCATGGAAACCAAACCAGAACACTGCATCTTTGAAAACAAATTCTGCATCATATATTTCTTCACAATTTTAGAAATATATATAAACTAGATTATAAGGGGAACTCCTGCCCTTTTTTTTTGAAAAGGGGGCTTGGAATGTTTTGATTTCAACAATATGTATGTAACCTGGATTATAAGTGAAACCCCTGCCCATTTTTTTTTGAGATGTAGTCTGGAATTAGTTGCAATGGATAGTGGAGCTTTTGTTGCCATGTATACCAAACTAGAAAACGGAAAGTTTTAGAAAAAAAGGTATTCTGATAAATACTTTTACAATTTCAGCAATAATAAAAAAAACTAGATTTTAAGGGGAACCCCTGCCCAAAGTATTTTATTGGGGGGGGGGACTTGGAATGTTTTGACTTCATGCAGCGATTCAAATTTTAGTGAAGTTCGGACAGATTCAAACATCCTCAAAAGTTCCATTATAAGTGTCTGATTGAAATAAAAGAATTTATATGCTTATATGCAACTATTTGCATAACCGATGATGTACTTATGAAAATAACAAATATTCGCAACTCGGCTTTCGCACCTTTGGTGCGTTTTCTGATTTATTCATTTTTTATTTATTTATTTTATTTAGTATTCATTTACTTTATCATCTCAAAACATTCTTTAAATGCACTTTATTGTTGATATACTGAAAAGTTAAACCCTGTTACTGTAATAAGCGAAAAAGTACTAAGTTGCACAAAGGATAAAATGGAAATTGCCTGTAACAAAGGTGATAACTATATCTGAGTTTCCAATAAACAAAGGATTTATATCTATTTGAAGGAAAAGCAATGACAAAGTTCGAGAATAGCTGCCCATGATCAGTACGTTCAGAACCGCCTGACGTCTCCAAAGTATTGTTCACAGACTAAGTACCATGATGATATCTGGATATAATAGATTGAAATAAAGGGCCAGGTTCAATCATGGATAAATTTAACATTTTTAATCAAATTTGGCCCAAATGGGGGTGCACATAATCAATGTATTTAAACAACAGTGCAAAATTACGGAGTTATTAAGTCAGATAAATATGACATTCAAAACTGTCCAAAAGGGGAGGAGTGCATGTTAGATGTGTCCAAAACAACTGTGAAAGTCTTAAAAGCATCGGGTAAAGGGTGTCAGAGTTTCAGATTACACAAACTCTGTACCGTAATTTTGTAATTTTATTAAAAAATAATTACTAAATTCAATAATGGATAAATTTAAGATTTTTCATTCAACCTCTTCCAAAAGAGAGGTGCACATTTACAATGTGTCTAGATCAACTGTGCAAAGTTTCAAAATCATCAGGTATAAGATATTAATATTTCATACTCGGTATCGTAATGTTATAATTTGATAAAAATAAATGACTTCTATTACAAAAACAGGATAACAGTAAACACATGCAATGGCCACGAACTACAATCACATGCCACAATTTACAAGCGAACTGCAGTAGAAAAACAATAAGTTCAACAAATAAAATTGAGTTCAAATAATTTCATCAATGGGTAAATTTGATGTTTTTTATTCAAAACTGTGCAAAAGGGGTCGCACATCTTCAATGTTTCCAGAACAAAAGTGCAAAGTTTTAAAATCATCATGTATGAGATGTCAAGAGTTCTAGCTTACTATAGGAATTAAAGTAATTTTGGAGGAGTTTATCAATGTGTAAACGCGGCCGACTCACTCACAAACTAAATAAAGTCCGAAGGACTTTATGTAGAGTTTGTGAGTGAAAGGCCGCGTTTACACATCCATAAACTCCTCCAAAATTAATTTGATTTCTTATAATTCCAATCTTTTGAACTTTGAACAATGTTGTCATTGATTTTTACGTCACCATATACTGTACTATTTAACGTCGTAGTGTATTAATGGGCAAGAAAAGTTTATCGAGATATAACTTTTTAGTTGTTCATGATGTTGACCAATGAAATTGGACGTTGCATTAGCAATTGGAATTATACAAACTTGGTATCCCAAAGCATGACGGACAGAGTTGAGCTACCCTTAGACCTGCGCCTACTGATGGTGACGCAGGTAAAAGTAAGTAGTATTTATTACATGTTCGTGTCTTGAAACAGTTGGAGTAGTTGGCGAGTAGACGTTTAACAAATATTACTCAATCAATAACAAAATACTGAAGTTACTGTAATCGTAATTATATCTCTTAATAATGTCTCTTTTATGTTTCTGTCAATAATATGACATTAATATTGTAGTTATAAAACAATATAGCCGTTTATTTTCTGTAAAAACAGTATCATTCGGGGTTTTCAAACAGAGGACATTGTTTGTTATCCTTTTGAAAGACCTCGATATATGTGAATCAAAATTAATTATTCTTATACTCTTGAATTTGTTTGAGGACTGGTAAAAGCTCATAAAATTAAAATTCGTCATGCTCACTTATAGAATTATTTTTCATGTTTTTTATATAAATAACAAATCTTTTTCTGAATAGATCCCATGAATAGATCCTCCAAAATTAGAGATAAAGTAAACAACGGAAATTTAGACTAGAAACATACCAAGGTTCTCGGTTACAAAAGAAAGAATAATTGTACCCAGAAAAACTTAATGGAAAAACCTTTGTTTCATATTTAGTTAAAAAAGGGTCATTTTGAATTAAAGCTACACCTCACTTAGAATAATACAGGAGCTTAATGACAGACAGATGTTAGATAGTATATTCTATCCTTTGGAGAAGTGGTGTTGTGAAATATTCATAGATTAGCATTTATAGGTCAGGGAAACTATGTTAGTTAAAGCAATCAAATCATATAATTGCAAAAGATGCACACCTGCAATTGTCAAAAAAGCGTCAAGGAAAGCAGAAATGAAAGACAAGATAAAAACGTGAACAAAGATAGGAACGCGCAATAGCCGGACTTGGTACCAGCACCAGCAAAAGCCGGTATTAAGATCAAAACCGGTTTAACCGGATAGAGAAAGGTGAGGTTTGAGTACCCGTAAACTGGTTTAACCCTATCGCTAGCTTTTGTTAGTGTCGGCACTTTATGCGGCTATTCCTACTTCCAATCGTTATTTGTGTTTGTCTATTGTTTTTATAGGTTTCATTCTTGTGTACTTTCCTGGCTGATTGTGATCATAATAAAGATTTTCGGTCATTGTGTGTGGTTCCTGTTATCTTTTCTATTTGAATTATAGACACCCAAACATTCCTTTTCTCTATCCCGTTTCCCTATATACGTGAAAACAATCCAATACAGGTCGACTACTGACTCCATGACCTAATCTTGAAAAAGAAAAGAATGAGACAAAACGTAATTAAATGATACGGGTCAAGTAGTGCTCGCCTATAAGATGACGGCTAGCTCATGGAGCATTGTATGCTGGTAAAACACTGTCATATTACGGAATAAAAATACGAATTTTGTATTAAAGAATCGTAATGCATTTCAGTAGACATTGACAGTATCAGTCAGATATTAGTATGCGTGTAAATCCACTACGAAGAGAATGTAAGTTATGTCCAAGTTTTTTCTCCATGTTATTTCAGTTTTTTTTTGTTTTTTTTTTTTTTGCATTTTCAACAACATTTCCATTAAAACGAGGATGAAACAACGGCAGTAGAATACCGAAGGAACAAAGGGGTGAAATTTACAAAAATCGAAGTCCAAAGGCATGGCCAAAACGAGAACAAAGAAGACAACGACACTAAACAACGACGCTAGACAGACAAAAAGCACAGAAACAGAAATCACAACATTCAAAACAAAGCACTCACAGTGTGAACTCAAGTGAAACTGAGAGTGACATCAGGTGCTCCGGAAGGGTAAGCATGTCCTGCTCTGTTAACAGCACCCGTCACACTGTAAGTGGGTCAATCAAGGAAAATGTCAAAGTCGGTAGTCAAATCCGGGAAGACATGAATCTAGCTGAAAATGTCCACTTTCATTTTGGGATACTGACACGATATATCTTTCGATGATGTTATGGTGATGGCCATAGAATTTCTTGAGGGATGAAATTAACATAGGTTGAACAAATCCCTGACTAAGCAGCTTTTGGGACAGTGTTTTTGTTCTGTTCAAAAAATCACTGTTCAAACTACACGCTCGACAGTAACGAATCAACTGTGAAATATACACTCGATAGGCTGGAGAGGTGGGTATATTGCTGCTAAGAAAGGGAAAGTTCACAATTGGGAAATAAAAATCATCACGCTTATCATACAGCTTAGACTTCAAACGAGAAATGCCTTCATGGATTAGCTTTTTCTAGCCAAGCCATGTTTCAGTATCAGATGTTCATATCTTCTATGGTTAAAATATAAAAGATATACATATGTAGTAGGAAACACCTTAAAACATAGGCAATGACTAAAATGCATTTAATAATTTATGAAATCTGTAACCTTTTTAACACTTCTGATGTGATAGTAAGGTTGCAATCACAAAAGTCGTCAAAAGTAGAACAGACGCGTGCGAATCGCAACAGTTTAGATGTATACACGTCGTACGATGGAGCAAGAAAAAAACGTCACTACCGAAAAAAGGAAAATTAGTAAACGTAAAATTAAAACTCCCCTTTTATCATAAATTCGAGTTTTATTTCGCCAGAGTCAACGATGATAAGATTCCAAAAAAGGTAGTATTTAGAATCATTGTTTGCGTTATTAAAATAATAATTAAAATAAGAGAGAAGCGACGAACCATCAGTCTTAAACGAAAATCAAAGGAAAATGGAAACATAACATCGGAAAACAAAGAAACAAATTTTTTTTTTGTATGTACATCATGTAGGCATTATCTAAAACTGGCGATTATCAATTATAGGGATATCGTCAATATATACCTGCTGCACTCATTGAAATTGATATTAGTTCATCACTGTTTTGCATGGGTTCATTTTGTAGTTTTTTCAGAAAATCTGCAATGAGATGTGCACAATTTCTTCCCATATGAAATCCAATGACCTGTTGATAAACCATGTTGCTAAAGTAAATAAACTGTTGTCTAATAAGGAATTCAATTCCTTAACCATATCACATGTCAATGAACAATTATTGTTGTAAATAATATTAGAGATTAATGCTCGCTTTATGTTTAAAGAAATAAACTGAAGACCAAAAAATATGTATATATACAAGCTACAATTCCAATATATTGAAATTATTACGTAAGCTGAAGATCTTATGGTGGCTTTGAGTTGTTATTACTCCCCTTTGGGTCGTTCTCTCTTTGGCACATTCCCCGTTTCCCTTCTTTTTCCTTAATATAATTTGTTTTCTCATCACAGTCATTCATTTAAGGGAAAATGAATTTTATTTTTTAGGAGGCATAATTGCTGGTGGTGGAGGAATAACTGTAGGTGGATCGTTTATAAGTGACACGATTAAAGCTAAAAAAAAGCAAAAACAATCTGAAAAACTTTTGAAAGACTATAACCAAAGAGTCGAAGGAGTGATGGAAAAATGGCAAATAATTCATTCTTTTTTGCTGAGATACGGGAAGGTTACTGAAGTGTTTCCTCATTGGGCAAAGTTTTGGATTAAACTGGGATATGGAACTGCTAAAAACTTGAAGCATGTTGGTCTTGATATCATTGCAACAAGTGTCATAAATGGTTTACGCATAGCAAATGTTGTTGACGATATTGCAAGCACTGGTGCCAAAACCACAACTACTCTTGTGAAAACATTGAGTTCTGCCGGAAGAGGAATAGATATTGCAGGAGGGGTAATTGGCATGATTGCAATCCCTTTAGATGTTTTCACGATAGTCGATTCTGCGTACGATCTGAAGAAGGGAAGTCCTCATGAAACATCGGTGAAAATAAGAAAAATTGCGAGGAAAATGGAAAAAGGTTGTATCAGTAAAGACGAAGTTGACACAATGATTGAGAAAACAATTCAAACCCTGAAGCTGATCCCAGTTCGAAGGATTGACAAAATGAAAAAGAATTGTCGCAGAGTAGTGTCAAAAGTCAAGGGACTGTTTGATAATTTTAGCAAAAAAATTCACATGAAATTATCATCTTAATTACTAAGTATTCAGACTTGGTTGTGGATTTTTTTCTAAAGACAACGTCAGACCCTGTTTGTTGTAGTGACAAGTTGAAAAAAATTTTGCCACTTTGTAGTGTCACACGCAAAATCCCTGTGGCTTTGATAATTTTAGGACAAAAAAGCAAATAAAACTTTCATCTGAATTAAATTTAATCACAAATTGAGACTTATTTAAATATAAAACAGAATTTGATCCCCACACGACAAAAGGTGGTGGCATTAAATCACACTTCAGTTTTAGCATCCTTGGTATCAGACCCGATGATAAAAACAACAAACTCCCTAACATCTACTGGGTACCAAAACTTTACAAGATCCATACAAATAGAAATCCATTGCGGGGTCGTCCAGATGCACCACTAAATCTCTTTAAAAGCTCCTCACTACTTTCTTGACCGCAGTCAGAAATGGTCTGTAAAAATTACTGTGACAAAGCTTACTCTACGAGAGGCGTGAATCAAATGGTGATTCTAAAAAATTCCAAAGATGTCCTTGAACAGAAATCCTCAACCAGTCTTACCCTTTGCAATGCAATAACGTTCAAACTTTTGATTTTTTTACTCTTTATACAACCCTGCCACACAATATTGCAGATTTAATACATCAATGTTTCTGAACTAGAAATGGAGAACGTAAACTGAACTGTTTAGTAGTAGGGAAAGACAAAACCTATTTTGTTAAGAACCACACCGATTCAAATAGGATCTGAGACTGACATAATCAAAATGTTAGAATTTTTATCGACAATTTAGTTAAATTTGAAGGTCGCGTTTTCCAACAGACAAAAGGAATTCGTACGGGAACTAAATGTGCGCCACTTCTAGCTGACCTTTTCCTCTAGTCGTACGATGCCAAGTTTTTATAAGGACTTTCACAAAGAAAACAAAAACAATTAGCCCAGTTCTTTAATTTCAGCTCCTGCTACATAGACGATGTACTTCCTTTTAATAATCCAAAATTCAAAGCATATTTTTGCCGAGTCTTTGGACTTCGCTTTTTGTAATGATCACCTCCCTTGTTCCTTCGGTATTCTACTGCGGTTGTTTAAAGGAATATTTATGGTCTTCCAAACGTTTAGATTTTATCTGCACTGATGAGACATAAGTTGTCGAAATGCGCATATGCAGAAAGTAAAATTCACAGTGACCTCGGTATTTAGTTATATATTTTACATCAGATCTAACCTAATGGGTTTAAATTTAAAGAAACAACTGGCACACCTATTCAGTGTACCTATATCTTTTGCTGTATATAAAATCTAAGATGTTTGACAAGCGTGATGATTTTAACTTACCAATTACGAACTTTCCCTTTCTTAGCAGCAATATACCTACCTCTCAAGCCAATGGAGAGTACATTTCACAGTTGATTCGATACTGACGAACATGTAGTTTCTATAGTGATTTTTTGAACAAAGCAAAAACACTGTCCCAATAGCTGCTTAGTCAGGGATTTGTTCAGCCTATGTTACTTTTATTCTTGAAGAAATTCTATGGACGCCACCTGACATCATTGAATGACGCGTCAGTCTCTCAAATGAAAGCAGACATTTACGGGAAGATTTACGTCTTCATGGATTTGACAATACTGATTTTAATTTTTCCTAGATTAAAATACAAAATATACCGAAGTTGCATAAAAACAGTGTAACTCACAGTGTGACCGATGCTGTCAACAGATCAGGACATGCTTACCTATTCGCTTTAAGTTTAATGGGAGTTCACAATGTGAGTGTCTTGGTTTTAAATTTTGTGTATCTTATTTCTGTGCTTTGTGGCTGTTTGGGGTCATTGATTTGGTGTTCTCGTTTTTGCCATTTCTTTTGGCTTCGATTTTTGTTGATACCATTGTTTTGTTTCTTCGGTATTCTACTGTCATTGTTGTATTTGTATTGAAAATGTACACTCGTAAAAGATTTTCTTGTCGGTGCAAATTTTCTGAAAAATACAGGCTGATGAGCTTGGTATTTTTGTGATTTTGTAATAGATTATATACAATGTGTCCATACCATTTTCCTACAATTTTAAATGCTAAGAACTTTTTTTGCAGATCAGTTGTACATATAAATAAAATGTGCACGTTGACAGGGGTCTTGATGTTGTGCTCTTGAAAAAATGCATTGTTGACGTTAGTTATTTTGTGGTGAATAAATCATAGAGGGTACAGAGTTTGTCCGTGCAATTCCTACTATTTTGTTATGACAGGAAGTATGTATTATATTGCTTTATAGTTTATCTTGCTTGTGCTTCAACGTGTATCTTCTATATATTAATGTGTCTTACAGACCCAAGTAACCTCACTCCAAATTAAACCGTGTGCAATCATATCATCCATATTTATGTTTCATTAAAAGTATATGGTTGAAACATGCTGATGAGGAATTAGTTTCCGAAATGTCAATACAGCTCATTTTAATTATTGTAGTTGGAGTTAACATATGTGTTGTGGTCTATGTTCATTCACTCCATATCCTTTCATAAAATATGTAAACTGCATACCAAAAAAATCAATACAATATCCTTTTATCTAAAGAATACAAAATATCTCAAGATGACAAGTCATATGGAAGATAATATTTACATCGACAATCAAATTGCAAGATCCGGACCATTATCCATTTAATACCGATCAAATTCTCAACTCCAGACTTAAAATCAAACATGTCACATACACCAAGAATATATACATAAATCCAGGTTTCTTTGCAATAATGCCATCAAAGAGTTTTAAAACAGTTTTTCTCTCATTACTGCGTTTATTAAATTACTAGTATAATGTCCTGTTTGAGGATACTAATTGTTGTATCCAAAACGGAAACAACAACATTCACGGTTTGTTTGGAATTCTATACCAGCTTTATATAAGTACATGAGGGTAAGAACAAAATTACTAAACAGAATTCCAGAAACTAAGGAATTGTGGGTACTTTGATTTTATTTGAAATTTTGGTGTGCGAACAATTGTTTTTTCATCCAATGACGTTTCGTTATTTACGTTCATTGGCCAATCAACGTATTTTGGTGTACGCGCTACCTACAATGCTTTAGTTTCTGAAACGGCGAATTGCAAAGAGCAAAAAGACAAGGCAGATGTAAAACAGACGATGGTCAAATACGGTAAATAACTAAATCTATTTAGAAGTATTTCAATTGAAGTTTCATATGTAAGAAGCTTAAGGCTTGATATGGATATGGGATGTTGTCTCCTTGACATTTGCCCCATTTCCTTTCTTTTTCATATTGATATCATAGTCAACGGAAATTATGTCCTAGCTGTCAGTAACTGCGAGCATTTGTCCGGACAGTACCCGTGTGTATTGTCTTCATGTTTTATGGACTTCATTGTAAGGGTACTCGTCTTGGAAAGTTGGACTTTTTTCTAGTTTGATTTTTACTGTGAGTCTTTTTGTGTTTTTATTTTTTAGCCATTCACCATACATAGGGGGTTTGATCCAAGAAAACGAGTTTAGCCCCACCGAAATTTTTGCGCCTGTCCCTAACCAGGAATATGTTGGCCAATGGCTTGTCCTTGTCTTCTTGTAAAAATTTAGTTTCTTGGTGTTCGGGTTGTTGAATGTGCTTTGTTTCCATTGATTTATTCACTTTTTACCTTTTGGGGGCCATTAGGGCTTGCTATATGGTGTGAGGTTCCTCACTGTGTTGAAGACCGTACGGTGACCCCTGCATGCTTTGTTTTGGGTCGTTTTGGCCTTGATATGGGATTTGTCTCCTTGACATTTACCCCATGTCCTTTCTTTTTCATAAAGAAATTTTGGGTGAAAGTACATTTGGCAAAATCACATAAAGGAATTTTGGGTGAAAGTACATTTGGCAAAATCACTACAAAAACTTGGTAAGACTAAGCAAACGAGACAACGCTTTAATTGTACTTCATATAAAGTCATCATGAGGCCTTTAACAATGAGCAAACACTCCTACCTTGAAGTAAGCTCAAGACGTTCCCCAGCAACGTCCTAAGCAGAACTTACTCGCTAGCTGCCGAACAACACCATGTCTATGTTTCTTTTTGCCACCGATGCGAAGTGTCAACAGACATAAAAATATCAGTCGAAGTACTTTTACGAACACTGTCATCCAATTTTTAACAAAGGTTTTAAAAGACAATGCAGCATATATACGACCATACGGTACTCATCGAGAAAATTGTTAGAAAACTATCTGGTAAAATACGTTTTTTTTTCTCGTTTTTTTTCAATACATGTTTTGAAATAAAGCGCCATTTGTAGGAAAGTGGTATTAAGAAGAACATCTTTATATGTAGAAAAGTTGTTTCTACCTTTTTCAACGTGGTAAAAACATTATATGTAAGACATACATGATACCCCACAAAATATGAGCAGAGTTATATTGTTGAAGGCGTCTTGGTGTCTTCAAGATGAAGAAAAACAATAAAAGCGTATACCTGGAATTCTGGAGAACTACAACAGCTTTATAAACGTAGATGAGGATAAAATCAAAATTACTGAATACTATTTCCAAGAGTCGAAATCCAATGAGCCAAAAAACAAGGCAGTTGTAAAACCACCGGATAAATTCTCAAATAAAGTGAAAAACTAAAGGAATTTGGGGAAATATGTACATTAGACAAAATTTTTACAAATACATGGCAAGATTAAGCAAATGGAACAACGGTTTTAATGTTCTTTATTTTTAAGTCAACACAAGGTTTTCAATAATTAGTAAGTTGTAGACAGCACCTAGGAATGTCTTGAACAGAATTTACTTGCCATATCTATGTTTCTTTTTGACATGGATGCAAAGTGTCATCAATATGAAAATATCAGTCAAAGTACTCTTATGAACACTGTCATACACTGCTTAACAAAAGTACTATAATACAATACAACATATATATGAACAGAAGGCACTCATCGAGATGACTAAGAAAACTAACTGGGAAAATAAGTTTTATTCCGAAATATAGCTCCATGTTAGGGAAGTGATACTAAGAAAAATACATCTATACATCTTTCCATGTAGACAAATGATATCAAGCTTTTTAAACGGTGTAAAAAGTATTCAAACCTATATAAACCTATAAGTATCTCAATACCTGTACCACTCATCAGGATCATGGTCATGAAATAATCCCACAGGCAAAATAGTCCACCTCGGTATGGATATGATCAACACATTGTGTAAATGGGACCATCCAGTCACAATTTTGACAAAGTGTTGTAGCATTTGAGTTGTTGTTCGATATGAGATCTTTGGGTGTGTTGCTTAAAAGTTCCTGTTTTAAGCCATGTCCCCCTCCGCAGCCATCTAAGATGAGGTACCAGCATAATCCAATCATGGATCAATCTTTCCAATAGCAGAGAAGTGTCAGATTAGAAAATGGGTAAAAAATTGTACAGTTATACAGTTATTCACTATGTGCCCGCTGACGAACACCTCTGGTGATGTCAAATAATAAATTTAATGAAAATTGTTTAAGTGCATTTCTAATAGATTCCTATTTTAAGTGAGAGCCATTTTAATCTGGAACGGGCATAAAATCCACAATTATCAAAATATTTCTTCAAATTGTAGGGCTTATTTAGGTGTGTACGACAAAGTACAAGGATTTTCTAGCTTTGTATTGTGAAAACCAAAAAAAAATGCTATGCGATTTTCGAACCAAATTTCAATGAAACGTATGATGTATTTAATAAACCCAGACACACTTTTTTTAAAATTTTTTTTGTTTCTGGAAACCCAAATTTTAAAAACCTCTAAATCACACAAAAATATCATTTATTCATGAAATATGAGAGTAGTAAAACGTTTCTAAGAATAATTCCTTAAAATGGTAATTGAAGTGACATAACCGTCACCCCTAAACAAAGGGTAATGATGCACACACACACACACATACACACACACACAACTTACCAAAAACATAGTTGACGTGAACAGTAACTAAAAAAATATCACATTAGTAAAACCTTCGATTTTTAACTTTAACATTTTTGATACGAAAACATTTGTGTCAATGTTGAACCTTTCCAAAAAGTCTAGGCATAGGAATGACTTATCAGACGGGAAGTGTACACCATTAAACGAATAAACTGTGAATAAAGATTGTGTCCATTAAATAGAAAGACATCCTTATTGTCAAAAGTCTTGGTTGATTCAAGGAGCAAATATTTCAAAAAAGAAGTTTTAATAATCAATAAACAAATGGACCGAAAGAGTAATAACAAATCCGTCGGAAATAAGCCTTGTAATATGATGCATCGAAAATGAGCGAATAACAAAATTTCCGAACAGAATAGTCAGGATAAAAAAAGACATTAGTATGTGAAAAACCATCCAAAAATATGTAAACCGCAATGATCTTGACATAGTACGAGCATTTAAAAAAAATGGTGGGTTATTCCGGATTTATGTCGTGATCACAAAAAGCAAAATATATCATCAATATGCTAAAATGTGAAATTAAACGATGATTTGCCTTTCTAGTTTGTCCTAATACATCGGCAAAAGATTCCGAAGCAAGAACGAGGAAAGGGAAATTCTAAAATCACAAGTCCAAAATCGCGGCAATTCACAGCACCACGAATTGAGACAGTTTTATTAAATAAGAAAACTCACTGTACCTTAGAAGATAAGTGTGCACGGAACAGTTCAAACAAAGACAAATTTTTAATCAACTCTCCTAGTAAATATTACAAGTACAGGCACATTTAGAATCTAACACTGCATGTAACTCTGTAAACTTAGGGAAATCAGCTTATTATGGAGAACTGAAAGGGAAAGAACAACTAGAACTTTGTTCTTTTGAAACAGGAAACTCTGAACACATTAGTTTTGTCCCGATAAATGTCATATTACTTATAAGACAAAAGATATTTAATGGCCATACGCAGAAACAAAATTTACAGTAACTTCAATATTCAGTTATTTATTAACTATATTGCTATAGTTAGATAGTTTAGATCCCATGAACCGATAGAACCCTAAATTGTTCATTAGTTGTTTCTCTCGTAAGACCTTAGAGAAATTTCCATCGATGTGTCTGATGTATTTGGGTTTGTATTTTTCCTGATGAGACATTAATTGTCGAAATTGCCATATTAAGTATTAAGTGACAAATTTGAATATGAAATGGTGTTTTCTATGGAAAATGTGATGCATCGTGGACAACTTTCAGAAGATTATGTAAACCTTTAAGGAAAGAAACTATGATCAAAATAAAAGTTAAGATACCGGAAAATACTCATTATAAAAACCGAACAGAAAGACTAATAAGATGAGCAAGAATCTATTGATCTGTACATGAAAAGGAACGTGATCATAATGGATATGTCGGAAAACGAATACCGAAGCAAAACAAAAATGCACTGAGGTGAAAGGTATAAAAATGAAACTTACCCTGAGGTTACATGAATAACAAAATACTAAAATTACTGTGAATTTAGTTTCTGTATATGCGCATTTTTACAACTTATGTCTCTTCACTGTAGATAAAATCAAAACATTTGGAAGTCCATAAACCGAAATATGTAACTTAAATTGTGGTCATAGAAAAATATATCACTTAAAATGAGGTCAAATAAAAAATTGGGTCACATAAAATATGTCATTAGTGCTCTATCAGATTTAACTAATTTTATCAAGTATTTTGATTCAATCTGCATTGAAGAGACTGAAGTTGTCGAAATGACCAAGTACAGTAACTAAACTTACAGTTTGAACTGGAGTTATATAATAGACCAATTAATAATTCAAGTCCCCAAATATATAGTTAGACTTTAGCATCAAAAATGTCATTTAATCTAAGGTTGCATAAACATATGTTACTTAACTATAAGTTTGCAGTTCTGTCCGTCCATCTTTCTACCTGAATTTTTGCGCAGTTCATCTCGACACGGTGTAGTTGTGAACCTTCCATTCTGGACAGTATTAAATAAAAAAAAAATGAACATCTATCTTTGTTGAATAGTCATTTTTCCATTATTTAATCAATTTCAGTATACAAATTCTTGAATAAAAACGTTATTCAGATGCCAATGGATACAAAATGATAGACAAAACAAAAGAAAAAAGAATTCTACAAAAACAAACAAAACTAAACACTAGAGTGCGAATCGCAAATACTCATTTACATTTTTTTATTCAAAACCTTTACTGTAATGATTAAATATGATACAACAATTACTTAGTTCAACAATGGAAAAAATTTACATTTCCAACTCGATACTACTAAAAAAGAGAGATGCACATCCCAGGTGCACATCTTCAATTTGTCCAAAAAAGATTCTGCAAAGTTTCAGAATTATTACACAGAAGGCGTCATTGTTTTCAGATTTCACAAACTGGGTACCATAGTGTAATATATACTTAACAAAAGAAACGATACATAGTTAATATTTGTTTATTTTGCAATTTAAAGTTCCTATTTAAGTGTTTTAATGTATTCAACGCAAAAATATAGGAATTTCAAATAGGCACAAACTGTGCACCTCTTTTAGCCGATTTGTTTCTCCACTCTTATGGGGCTGAATTCAATGAAGAGCTTCTTCAAAATAAAGACATAAAACTTGCCTANACCTTTAATTTCACCTGCCATATAATGGCCGACTTTGCGAAGCCTCTAGCAAGGTCCAGCCTACATTAGCCAAGTTGGTCCAAACCGGTATTTTTCGATGTAGGGTACCCTCTATGGAACAGCGTCCGAATTTTTCGTACGGGTCTAGGGATCATACGCTATGGCTTAAATGAAAACTATTACATGTACCTACCTGCCCTATAAGGCCCAACTTTGCGAAGCCCCTAGAAAGGTCCAGCCGACAATACCAAAGTTGGTCCAAATTGCCGTTTTCACTTACTCGTTTGATTTTAGTTCAATGTCAGTCTAGATTATTTAAAAATCATTCATGTAAGCATCACTAGTTTTGGCTTTTCTCCTCCTGGTCTCCCCTTAACGCTTAACAGTATATAGTATATCAATACTTAACTACAAAATATATTTATCTGGCTGGAATGTTTTACTTTATGGATTTTAGTCTCTTTATTATTTAAAATAAATAGCAGCCTTGCATTACATGCAATTAAGATACTGTATATTGTATCCATTTTTTGCACTATTTTATATAGCACTATTTTCGTGCCCCACGGGTAAATTTTTAGGACAGTCATTTGATTTTCAGAAGATTGGGCTTGGGGCGATTTTGTTAAAAAATTATTTTTCATGAAAATCTTAAACAAATTATTTTTTTTCACCACATGTCCCATAATTTTTTTTTGTATTTTCAATAAAAATTTTATTCTACAACTCAAAATTAAATTATTTATTTTCATGTCAATTAGGATAAGACTTTTTTTCACTGGCACCATTACAAAATTCCTCCACCTCCTCACTGAAAAACAAAAAGAGTGATCTTAGTTACAATGAACATTTTGCGAAAGCGAATAGTATGCTAGTATGCGTGTTTTTAACTATATTTACTTTGTATTTGGACAGCTAGACGACACTAAAGTAAATATTTGGTAAATCAATCTCAGTAATATTGTCGTAATAACCAATTTTTTTTTTACATAATAACACCACATTATTTTTTTAAAGAATCTGTCCTGTCGAATGCAAATTAGACACCTTAAGATATAAAATAGAACGGGACATAGCGCGGACCTCCAAGGGAGCACCATATCAGCTGGCTTAATTAAGAATCAATAGAACATATATCTACCATTATTTTAATTAAAATCTTTATTACTTTATCATTTTTATTGATCTGTATACAAATTTACAAGAAATTGACCGAACGCATCCTTTCTTATTGTGGGCTGGCTTATTGTCGGCTAGCGGTTATTGTGGGCTGTTATTGTGGGCTAGCTTCACACTAGTTGATATAGGTGCCAGGACTGGTTTTCGTTCAAATTCCAATTGAATCTACCGCAAGTGTACGGTAGTACCAGTGTATAGCTACTTAGTAGCTATAAGCTGGATCAATATACATTATATAGTTACCGTCATTAAAATTTAAACGAAAACCAGTTTGGACCTATATCCTGAGTAAGGATGATACAAGGTGTTACTAGTTACATCTGAAAAAAGAATCTCCTAATTATGATTTTGAGTGTGACCGGAGATGGTTCAGGAATTCTTAGAGAGATTTTTTAGAATAATGTTAATTAGTACTTTCAAAAATTAATTTTGTCCTTGTGATATGGTTTTCTGTAAGAAAGTAAAATATATTTTTATATATATTCTGTGTATCGATTCTTTTGCTGAGTAGTATATGTTGAAAAATTGACAAAGTTTAACCTCCTCTTGAAAATTGTTCATCAAACTCAATGAACGATATTCAAAATGTATCTGAGTTTCAAATAACAAAAACCGAGTACAAATATGAGAAAATATTTTAAAAAAATATGTCAAAACAATGTAAAAATTCCATGCAGTTTATAATCTCAGTATGTGCAGAACAACTGATTGAAACCTTCTAAATATTATTCGGTGACAGTATATCTGTACTTCAGGTTACAACAACTACCAGTAATTGCTGTAATGATAGAATAACACGAAAATTTGAGACATTCAAAACTACTCAAAAAAAAGGAAGTGCACATTTTAAATTAGGAGCAACTAATGCTACCATTTTTGTGGGATTTCACACTGCTAGTACCT
Organism: Modiolus philippinarum; assembly: GCA_002080025.1. NCBI lineage: Eukaryota > Metazoa > Mollusca > Bivalvia > Mytilida > Modiolidae > Modiolus > Modiolus philippinarum. Next base: position 26,152 of record MJUU01072174.1, read on the forward strand.
TGGTTATGTGGTGTTCTTACTCATTTTGTATTTATTTGTATCGTCTTTGTAATGTTTAATGCATTTGTGTTCTAAAATGTTCCCTTTTATGCTTGCTTGCTTCGATATTTTGATTAGCGCATGCCATATGGAAAATGTGATGTAAATCATTGAAATATCCAATGTAAGAAGTTTCGTTATAAGATTTCGGACTGATGTCTCAGTTAATGTCGACAGGTCAGTCGACGACATTGGTACCTGTACACTTTATGGTTTTGTAATATTGTAGATAACACAATTGCTAATGATTTATATCAGCACAGTTTAACCAAGTAAGCAAGGATAATAAAATCATAAAAAGATGATAACATATGCATGTAATTACGTACATGTAAATAAACATTTTATCAGTTATATGTATAACAGCTTACATTAAAATGGGAGTATTATGTTATGATTGTGGTTGTTCTACAGTTATTCGTATCATATTAACTGTGACCGCTTGTGTTCTTCATGTTATTGCTCTGATATTTCACTATTGGGTGGACTACGACAAACATTGTGAAATTGACTCTTTGAAAAGAAATCAGACGTGTAGAGTTCAACAAGGGTTATGGGAATACTGTGAGAAATATGAAAAACTTGATGTACAGTTGTGTTCATACAGTATGTATGTTTTAAACATAAGTGTAAATTTTATTTTATTGCTAATAAATGGTAAAAGATACAAATAGACAAGGATAAAGCTGAAAGCCACCTGAGATAAAATGCTGAGGTTGATCAAAAAGGTGAAGTTCTAAGCTTATAAAATGTAAGTGTTGAAACTACAAAAATATAAGTGAAGAAATATTCATTGGTTGACAAAAAATAGAATAAAAATTAAACAGTATAGTAGGCCACAATTCAAAGATACAAATGAAATAAAAATTTACAAATTAAAAATATACTAAAACTGATATAAGTGGGAAGGTTTAGAAGTCCAACTTTTCGGCCAGGAGGGCCTTCAACTAGAGTGGCAATCGTGCAAAAAATCAAAGAAAGAATTTAAAACGAGAAAAAGCAAAATAACCGACGTGTAATAGAAATTGTAGATAATAGTGTTGCGCACAGCTCTATATAATATGAATGATAATGTGTTGGTAAGGTGACCTGCAAAGGTAGATTCCGAATGCCAACGGTGATGAAAATCATCTTTTTAAACTTGTTAACATCGGAAAATCCAGCAAGGTCTTCGGCTGGATTTGAACCCCTGCTTGTTGTCATCTATGGCAACACCGCCTGCACTATGTCCAGCGCCCTAGACCACTCGGCCACCTAGGCTATATAAGAATATAGCTTCGGTAACCTGGTAATTCCGCCTCGTAGGAAATCTAGTGTTGTAACATAGTACACGATGAACATTAGGTGGGTAGGAAATAGATAGAAGAAGGATTAGGTTGCAACATGTAAGATACAAATAGTGTTGCACACAGCTCTGTATAATATGAATGATAATGTGTTGGTAAGGTGAGCTGCAAAGGTAGAATATATGATTCCGAATGCCAACAGTGATGAAAATCACCTTTTTAAACATGTTTACATCGGAAAATCCAGCAAGGTTTTCGGCTGGATTTGAACCCTTGCTTGTTGTCATCTATGGCAACACCGCCTGCACTATGTCCAGCGCCCTAGACCACTCGGCCACCTGGGCTATATCAAAATATGGCTTCGGTAACCGGGTAATTCCTCCTCGTAGGAAATCTAAGGTAACATTAGGTGGGTAGGAAATAGATAGAAGAAGGATAAGATTGCAACATCTAAGATACATAAGATATATGGTTAATAGTGTTGCACACAGCTCTATATAATAGAGAAATTACCTGTAAACATCGTGCTCTATCCTGAAAATTATCAAAAACAAAGATAAAACCATTTATATTCTGTACTTTGCTTAACTTTCCCGAAATATAATCATATAATAGACTGTTTCGAAACATTCATGTCATAGGGTCGAACATTGCCAAAAAGATGGACATTATTTTATTCGTGGATCTGTCGTTGTTTCTCAAACGCACTGGTTTGCAGAAGAGCAATCGGACTCTTCACCATTTGTCATTTTTAGTTGTTTTTTTTTATTTGTACATTTTTGTTCATTTATACTTTTTAATAGTGGCGCACTGATTCTTTTTTTATATTTTGTTCATGTATACATATAAACGTGTGCACATTGCAATGTGCCACAACATATATTTAATGAAACAGCAACTTTGTACTGCCTAGCAAACACTTTTTTCTAAGTTTCATATAAGTTATGTTGTGCAATAGTTTAAGATAAGTAAAGAAATTACGTCATCCAGTTGTGAAGAGAATAGGGTATATCTAACATATTCAGGATTAAGAATAAGATTTTTACCATTTATTTGTTTCAGATCATCTGGAAGGTTGGGTCAGAATAGTAGCAGTATTTTCCTGTATCGGAATAGTTTCGATTTTGTCTGCTCTGGTAGGCGATATTTCTCGGATATTATGTGGTGTATGGAGACACAGATTACCTATGTATATATTTCTAAGCAGTTTCTCAGCTGGTAAAAATTTACTATTAACTACAAACTGAAATCTATCATAGACAAACGGACAGAGTGTTTCCTAATTACCTCCTGAACTTCATTCGCGGGGTTATAAAAATAACAAAAACCCAAACAGAATAAGAACTAACTTAAAGATACTTTTCCGCACAATGTATCAACAATTGTACGTTGTTTTACATACAAAAATGTACTTTAACATGTTTAACACACAAGGTTGTAATGAAGAAAACAAATAAACACTCGCAGAAATATAGCCAAGCAAGTAAATATTTTGTGTAAGTACATCCGTAAACAAATCCCTAAGCAAAAACTACAGCGGAAGGGTGGTCTAGAAGAAAAAAATTAAGGTAATACAAAACTAAAACTAAGTACAAGCAGTGTGAACAAAGATATGATTTTTTTTATTAGGCTACAGCAATTGAATTCTCTGTTTGGCGTCAACATTATTTTTGAAATGTAGCAGTGTATGAGGCAAACAAACAAACAAAACAAGGAAATAATTTTTTAAATAACACACTTTTGATTCGACCAATGATCATTAAAAGTCAGTTTTCAGAATTCATTTGAATCAAGTGAAGATATTCATCATTGCTAACTTTTTTCCCATTTCAGTTTATGTCAGTCCCTTTAAAAAGTTTCATAGTAATGTATATCTCAATGATTGAAATACCATTTTAATCGTAAAAGCAAAAAAATGTCCCTTGTTTGATTTGTTATAAAATCACGAGTTTATAATTTTTCTTGGCCTTATACTAAGTATAGGGAAAAGTATTAAAATTGTCAACTTGAATTTGTGTTCAGAAGTATCATAAAATACTTACCTATATATATATATATATTTATGGCACAGTTTATTATTTTATTGCATGTTTTTTCAGCTGTCTGGATCATATGTGGTGTTGTTGTCTACATAGCTAAATCTGAAACAAAGAAATTTGATATATGTTTTTACTGTGACATTGCAGCAGCCATTCTCTCTTGTGCTGTTACAGTATTTAATTTTATCACATGGAGAAGAAAAAAAAAAGATAGTGTTCTTGAACCATTATTACAATCCAAAGAGGGCTAATAAATTAAACTTATACAATCACACAACTCTGTGAAAATATCCTATATGTTTATTGTTAGTTTTCACTGAGTATATATGTTTATATAGAATTTGTAAAATCAGTGATTGTAATTAGTAATGAAAAGCATTTGACCATTACAGTGAGTTTCTTGTCAGGGATTTTTTCCAACAACACTGACTACTTAAAATGTTGTGTTTTGTGTGTAGTTTTTCAGGAAAGATTTGTTTATTACAAACTATATGAAAATTTCTGCTGCAAATGTTAGTCCCTCCTTGTGACCGATTTTTTTTTTGTCTCAATAGCATTCCATTAACAATAAAAGAATATGGAGTAAATGTCCATGAGACAAAGTCAATACATATACATGGTAAAACCATTCAATGGAACAACGCTTTTTCGTTCTTCGTCTTAAATTTATCAAGAGGCATTTCGATAATGAGCTTTTCTTATACCTCATATCAAGTTCAAGAATCATTTAGTACCAGTTTTAGCAGAATTCATTGCACATTGTGGAACCATGTCATATCCATGCCATCTTTCACCCATGGACGTGATATCCTCAACAAATTTAAAATTAACCAGCCAGGCGCTCTTACAATCACCGTCATCCCTTTCCCGTTATACATAATTTTCGTTATCAATATCAGTGTGTTAAAGGGGTTGGCCATTGCTTCTGCATCAAAGGTTTCCAGATATTACTAAAGTATTTACTAAAGAAGAAATTATTACTTATATTCAATCAAAATCAAAGATCGAAAAAGAAGGGAAATGAGGAATGTGTCAAAGAGACAACGACCCAAAGGGGAGTAATTACAACTCAAAGCCACCATAAGATCTTCAATGAACGGTGAGAAAACCCCACACCCAACGGTAGGTCGGAGTCGCCCCCTGAATAAAGAGTAATCAAGTTCAGCGAAATAAACATCATCCTAGACTCCTATAGACATAAAGTAAACTAACTAGAAAAAAGACAAGACACACAGAGGCTTAATAAATTTCCCGACTTATGACAGGCGCAAACCTGCTGCGGCTATTACATACCTGTATATTATATGCTATTCGGGAATCTTCACAGGGGATACGGGTTCATATTCCCTGTCTGTGTTTTATATTCCCTGAGCCGTCAGGCGAAGGGGATATAGGGCACAGACAGGGAATATGAACCCGTATCCCCTGTGAAGCTCGAATAACTTTTATATTCTGCTAGAAGTGCTATAATTTTTCTATTATAGAGCGGTTAAAAACTGATTTTGCTACCACGGGTATACGGTCTCATACCCCCTGTCAAGGTAACCAATCAAATTGCAGGATTTACCTGAATATTTCACTTCAGCAGAATATTAGAAATTATTGTTTTGCTACTATTTTATTTATAAAATGCCCGTTCCAAGTCGGCAATATGACGGCTTGCCAAAAATGTTCTGTGTTGGGTTGTTTCCTTGATTCTGTCGTATGTTATACGGATTTTCCTTACTGGTCTCTCCCTTTGATCGATTCGGACTTTTGTTGTCACTTTTATCTTTTTGCAAAAGAATGAATTTTCAAAATTCATAAAAGAAATTCAAATCTTGATTTTCTCCCATGGAAGACCCTTTTACTGTCAACTTAATAACCATAAACATCAACACTAGAATAAAACAGAAAGAGAAGTCGTGTACTTTGAAATGGAGAGCATGTCTTCAGCATTGATCGACTCTCTGGCGGAGCGCCTTATCCATACTCGGATCAGATCAGGAATACCCTGTTTGTTTTTTTTTTTTTTTTTCGTTATCATGCAAATTTGTTTTTGTCGTTTTTCATGTCTCTATTACTTTTAATTTAATTTTGTTTGTATATATCGCAGATTTTATTTATTTCGTTTTTCTCGCCATCATTTTACATGCTAAAGATATAGATTTTTTAGTAAATATAGATTTCTGCAAAAACAATATTGAAAAATCAAGCTTTGCTTAATTTTGTTCTGATGAAGCGTTTGATTTAAGATGTCTACTTTCTTACCGGGGTAAAACCAATCTTATTATCTGATATCGTTCAGAATCAAGGTGGGATACAAGACTTTAATAAAAAGAAATCCCTGCTTCTTAAACAAAAAAGGTGGATCAACTCTGAACAAGGTCTAAACTCAATAAGCTTTATACGGGAAATCATAGTGAAATTGAAAATATATATACAGAGTACAATAATAATAAATATGCTTGTCCTTTGATATCCTTAATCAGGGGATATTTAGCTTTAGGAGACATACATATAAGTTGTCGAAATAGCCATATACAGATTATAAATTCACAGTAAAGTAAGTGAGAACCGAATCGTCAGTCAAAAGAACGAACAATCCATTGACAATGGCAACATCGGCAATACAATGTACTATGAAACAAGGGCACCACATGAGTACAGGACAAAAAAGAAAAATGAAGACACACATACAGACCCAATAAATACCATTTTTGAGATCAGGTGTACCGGTACAGTAAGCATCTCCTGCTTCTTATAGGACATCCGCCGTGTTGAAGTTGTAAAGTCAAATCCGGCGAAGGAGGAAAGTAAGTGAGAACCGAATCATCAGTCTAAAACGAACAATCCAAGGACAATGGCAACGTCGGAAAAACAATGAAACAAAGACGTAACATGATCACGGCACAGAAAATAAAATGAAGACACACATATACAAAAATGAACAACACGGACCCAATAAAAAACCATGGGTGAGATCATGTGCACCGGTAGAGTAAGCATTTCCTGCTTCTTATAAGACACTCGCCGTGTTGAACATGTCAACTTCGCTATTAAAGTCAAGTTCGGTAGAAGAAGAACAAACTTTAGTGGCAAAGAGAAAGAAAAACAGAATTTAGTTGTAAAGGGAAAGATCTTATGTCATTCGGGAAACAGATATCCCATAGCGATTCGCATGATCGTTATGTCGACCTTAAAACTTCTGCAGTGATAACTTAACGTTTTTGGTTACACACCCTTGCTTAAGTAGTCTATTTACAAGCAACCGAGTTCTATCAAGGAAGTCAGTGTATCGACCACAAGCCTATTAGTAGCGAATGAGTTGTGAGATGTAAAATTCATATGCTGGTGCTTTTGGAGTGTTGCTACAAAGAAACGGGAAGTCGACTATTGGAAAAATGAAATCATCGCGATTGTCATACAGTCTAGTTTGGAGTGTACCTCTGTTGTCGGTTTCAAGATTAAATCGAGTAACTAAGCAGATGTGGAAGAATCTGTAGTATATATCATTAATTTTTAGCTCTTTTGGATAGATCAAATGAAGAAAGTCACCAAAGCGAGGGTTGTTTAGTGATAAAATATCTATATAACGGAAGCTGAAATTAATTCAAGGACTGGGCCAGTTTTTTGGTTTTATTTTGAAGAAGCCCTTCAATGAATTCAGTCTCATAAGAGTGGAGAAACAGGTCGGCTAAAAGAGATGCATAATTTGTGCCTACTGTAATTCCAGTGGTCTGTTGAAAAACAAGTCCTCCAAACTGTACAATTATATTGTCGATCAGAAATTCTAACATTTCAATAACTTCTTCCTCTGTGTATTTTTTCTGTGATTCTGAGTCGTATTTCACAAAGTATGCTTGTTCTCTTATTATAACAATGTACTTATATATTCGTTTGCCGTTCTTACGGGAGAAACATCTATGAATTATATTTTTCAGTTGAGATTTCAATTGTTCATGACATGGTAGTATCAAGTGTAGAGAAGTCAAAAATTTTAATGCTGTTACAATGTGATACTTCGGTATTTAGTTATTTGTTACCACTGGACCGATGCCTCTGCTGGTGAACTGTTAGTGGCCTAGAGTATTCACCAACCTAGTAGTGCAGTACTTCAAACTGGATCGAAGTCATTTTTTTATACCCCCGCCTTAAAAGGTGGGGTATATAGGATTCCTCTTGTCCGTCCGTCTTTCAGACCGTCCGTCCGTTACACTTTCGTTTCTGGATGATAACTTGAGTTTGCTTCGAAGGAAAGTTTTAATATTTTGAGATTATGTTTCTTTTCATAAAATACAGGTCAAGTTCGATTTTGGCCGTGATCGGATTTCGGGTTCCAGAGTTATTGCCCTTGATTTAGGCAAAATTTGTAAATTTAAAGGTATCCGGATGATAACTTGAGTTTGCTTAAAAGGAAAGTTTAGATATTTTGGGATTATGTATCTATGCATAAAATACAGGTCAAGTTCGATTTTGAACGTGATCGAATTTTGCGTTCCAGAGTTATTGCCCTTTATTTATGCAAAATCTGTAAATTTTATGGTTTCCGGATGATGACTTGAGTTTGCTTTGAAGGAAAGTTTTAATATTTTGAGATTATAACAGGTCAAGATCTATTTTGACCGTGATCGGATTTTGCGTTACATGGTTATTGCCCTTGAATATTTAGGCAAAATCTGTAAATTTTATGGCCTCTGAATGATAACTTAAGTTTGCTTTGAGGGAAAGATTCAATATTTTGGGACAAGGTTACTAATTATAAAATACAGTTCAAGATCCGGTTTTGACCATGATCGTATTATGCGTTCCAGAGTTATTGCCCTTGATGTAGGCAAAATCTGTAAATATTATGGTTTCCGGATGATTTGACAGAAAATTTTAACATTTTAGGTTTTGATCGTGATCGTATTAAGTTCCAGAGTAATTATCCTTATCTAGGCAAAATCTGTAAATTTTATACATAGTTGCCGTATGATCTGGATGATAACTTGAATTATCTTTTCGAGAAAATCCCTGCAATTACTAGGATTGTCTATGGACGGGGGTATCTTTTGTGATCAGCAGATCACCTTTTCTAGTTTAAATTGCAATGTCTAAATTAAGGAAAATTTCATTTAAAACTTAGGGGGGTATCCCTCTTGCATAGCTGATTTTTGCTATTCTATTTAGATCTTATCGCTAATTTGTTCTATACCAGCCTTTTCATATACATGTATTTTAGTTTATGGATTTCCAAATGATTTGATTTGATCTGCACTGAAGAGACATAAGTTGTCGAAATGGCCATATGAAGACAATACTGATTTTGTTGTTTTGCACATCCTTTTTTCTCAGAAGTCTTTCTTTACTGCCATGTCTTGATCTCTGGCTTTGCGGTGTGATTCTACGTATGATTTTAGACATTTAATGACTTGTGACTATGAAAACCGGAGACATCCGTATCCTTTCTTCCGTGGGCCATCATACTTTAATGTTACAACAGATTTTCAGATTTGAATACCGTTATATTTCACTTGTACTTAAATTAAACATTGGGTTTGAAGTATAAGATGAATAAATCAGTTGATATCAAAAGTGATAAGGAGGCGATAACAACTATGCCATGACAGAAATCATCAGTGTAATTGACACATTCGGCCAAAATTGATTTTATCCAGACCGCGATTCATCAATAGAAGAATGATACTTTTCATCGTCAGTTTCCTACACAATTTCAGTCAGTCCAGAGATCGTTATCATTCTTTGTTACTCTTTATTAGAAGCATAATCTTTGCTTTGCATCTGTTTAAAAAAAATCCACGCGTAAGAAGTTACAACAATTTTAATGCAACTTCTCAGATACATGTGAGCTACTTTGGTTTGAATCCCTCGAGAAGAAAAATTATATACATGTAATTTAAAGTATTTTGCTGAATTGAGTCTAACCATGGGTTCATCAATCTTTAACAATAGGTCAGCATAAACAAAACCAACAAAAAAATACAATAGATCGGCATCAACAAAAACAAAACAAAACACAACAAAACAACAATTGGTAAACACTTTATACGAGCATCTATTTAAGTTGAGACTTTGATCCATTTCAAAGTTCTTGAGGAGAAGTTTGACTCATGGATGGACAATTTAGAAACAGTGATATAAACGTCTGGAAACGATAATGACCAAACAGCTCTTGACAACGTCCTGCTAGGGTCAAAGGGTTAATTTACATTTCTTTCTCTTTTTTTCTTGATCTTGTTCTTAAGGTGTTTTCAATGTGTACATATGTATGCATATAAAATAATTATGTATGCATATAAAATAATTGACTTCTGTAGAGTTCTTAACTTAATGGAAAGGCCATTCATTTTTTGGCATTATGACCACTGTACATATTTTTTGCTTGTCGCTCGAGAAGTGCTTTTTCTTAATTTATTGTACGGTGCGACAATTTTTTTCTAATGTCTAAAATTACCCTTTTCATGTGAAAATGTTGGCAATATAAATCTTCGTAAACACATGATCATTTCTATTCTGAAAACTTTTCATAAAACTATTTTTACAAACATTCCATACCCCTCTCAACCAAAATCAAATGGCTACTCCATAATACGCCGATGACAGCCATGACTGAATACTGATCTGCATCATGACAGACACCAATAACACAAAGTAAGAAATCTTTGGTGAAGTTTGATTTCCAGTCTGCTTTTAAATTCTTAAGAAGCAACGAGGGAAAGGTAATCCAAACACTTCTGTTACATTTGGTTTGATTACAGAATGCTTGGTGTCAGACTCGAGAATGACATTATCTTCAGCGGATAATGACACGAAGGCAATGATTTCCTTTTTTTCCTTTGTAAATAAATTGATTATTCGCATACATAAAGTTTTTACCGGGTGAGCTGCCTGTCATATTGCAATAACATATTTGGACGTACAGCACAAGAGTTTCTAGCCTACACACATATTATAAAAACTATTTGGACCTATTCTTGTTTGGGTAATGTAGTTGAATACAGATGTTTTATTGTCGGCATGCCGAGATAAATTAAAACAGGTTGTCTATATGTTCAATTAGATGCCATACAAGTTATCTTATTTAGATTTTTAACAAGAAAACGTGACATCAATATCTAAATAACAAAATACCGAGGTTACCGTGAATTTAGGTTCTGCATATGCGCATTTCGACAACTAATGTCTCATCAGTACAGATCAAATCAAAACATCTGGAAATTCAGGTCCTAATTAGGTTTTATGAAATTTTGGCTTTTTGATATTGAATCACTGAGTTAACATGTTGGAATGATGTAAATTAAAGTGCAGTTCTGCCAAAACAACAGAATCAATGACACATAAAAAACAAAATTCAGGAGCAAATATGAACGACAAATCAATAGCCAACCACTATGGTCATTGAAGACCGACTTTTTTTATGTCTTTGTTTCTTTGTTTTCCCGATGTTGCCATTGTCCTTGGATTACTAATTCTCACTTACTTTGTAACTATTGTTATTTGAGTACGTGTTTTGAATTGATTTCTAGCAGTTTCTTTCATTAATTTTTGCTTTTTAGTTTTTATATATATTCTTGTTAATCATATTCAAAAAGTAATATTGAAAACAAAATTAAAGACACGCAGGCATAGAAGGACACAATCACCCTTATCGCATCCAGGCGAACTCTATACAGAGTTCATATGAACATGCTCGAGTAATGCTAGGAGTATCTTTTAACAAATTATAAGACATGGAATCGGAATTATTTGTTTCATTATACTTTTCATATTGTCTGGTGCTGGTGTACAGCTGTTTGATAACTAGACCTAATTATCGTAAGATAGTTAAGTTAATGCAGTTGGCCATTTTGACAATGTATGTCTCTTCAGCATAGATGAAGATCAAAACGATGGGAAGATTTATTATCTAAATATGTCTCTTCAGCACGGATGAAGATCAAAACGATAGGAAGATCTATTATCTAAATATGTATCTTTGAAAAATTGTACGTTAAATATAGCTTATTGGTCCATTGTGGTGTAAGTCTCCAGATTCAAACTTCAACTACACATGTTAAGATATAAACATACAAAATTCAGTCCTTTCGGTCGGTCGGTCAGATGAGGATATGGTGAATCTGATATTGAGAGAGCTTGAATTACTCCAATTGGAAAAAGTAATGGATGTTTCATATGAAAAAAGGGAACGAGAAAATTACTTTTAAAAGTTCATCTGCAACAACATCATGAATGTCTTGTTATAATTGGCATCTAGGTAGGTTTCCATTCCGTTTGTAGTCTATATCCCACTAAATTGTTCCCTTAAGTAACCACCAAACATATTGGAACCAAACAGCAAAAATATGTGTGAAGAGTTTTCAGTTTTTGTAAATAAATATTCTGGTCTGAATAAAGATAAAATAATTTCTGACCCACACCAGGAAAATGTCCGTTAAGGGGTTGAAAATATTTTTTTTGACCCGCAACATTTTCGTAATAAATTTTCTGGATCGACAAAATTTGCAAAGCCTCACCTCAAAATCAAATGGTCGACCCTCGATTAAAAGGTGCAATTGAAACTGAGGTTACGCACACTATAAGTAACATAGTAAGGCCAAAGTTGTGTTTTTCTCTGTTTTGCGTCCGCGTGCTGGTAGGTTTTTACCGGTTTTGTGGTGAAAACAAACACAAAAGTTTTTTTTCGTTTCGTCAAAAAATTTGAAATTTTGATATACCGGAGATAACAGTACACCGCAAATAGTTTCTTTCCCCTACAAAATATTTCTCCGTAGAAAAGAAAACATGTTGGTTGGAAAACTTAAAGATTATGAGCACAAAAGGTGCATAAAACTATTGGAAATATCACCGGAAATAGTGTATGTCTCCCTGTCAAAGACCAGACCATTTTTGCCCATAACATAACCGGCACTTATTTTGGCAAGTCTATATATATAATTTGTCGTACCAGACCCGTTCTTATTTTTGCCCATAGCATAACCGGCACTTATTTTGACAAGTCTATATATAATTTGTCCAGTTAAACTCTTATTTAATAAATTGTTCTTGTCTCCAACCAAAAGGGGTAGGAAAATCGAAGTATCATTGGGTTTGAAATTGAATGCCATTGACTGTTATTTTTTTATCTTATGTTTCCTATGGGAATCAATGAAAAAGTGACTACCGGTAGTCTACACATGAAAAAGGCTTTTAATGCCTTAATGAACAGCAAAGTACCACTAACATGACTTATGTATCAAAGAAATTTGGTGCTAATTCTGATGAATGAATATAAGCCAAAAGAGTGTCATGTGAAATAGTGTCCTGGTGTGATAAATTTGTATTGAAAACCATCAATAGAGACTGAAAGTAATCATTCTAGTGTTTTATTCCATCCAATAATGAGGCTGGACAGTATTTCATAATGGACACTAAATACTTTTATATGTATACAAAAACTTGCAAACTTGCAAAATTTTGTCAATAGTTGTCAAATTTAATTTTTATAGGCACGAACCATTTGATTTTCAGGGGGGCCTGGGATTTTTACCTGAGCCGGGAAATTTTTTCGCCCGCCTCGCTGGCCTGATTTTTTTCCCCTCATAATCACTTTACTAGGATTTTTTTTTTCTAATAGACAGAATCAGGCAAGATTATTTTTTTCGGCCCAGATGCTAGTCAGAAAATTTTTTGGGGCAAAAATTGGAGCCAGAATTTTTTTTCTAAAAAAAAACACCAGCCCCCCCCCCTGAAAATCAAATGGTCCGTGCCTAACCGGGTTTCCAAGGTACATGTAAGGGGTAATACAGTTTAGCTCTTGTCAGATCATCTGTCTGTGGGTTCACACTCTTGAACACAGCATTTTTTTCTTTCTGTTCTGCTCATAGCAATTAAATGTGTAGTTTGAAACTTACTATGGCGTTTTGTAGCACACCTCTGATTCACATGCTGGAGTAATGGTCCTTCACTTATCTATTTCCTGCTTGCTAATAGCTGTTTTTTTTTCATTGTGGAATACATGGAAATTTTCAAAAACATATCTTTTTTTCGGGTTGTGTATATAATGAATTGACATTTGGTCTTGAAGCTTTCAATATTTGGAGTTGTACCCTGAAACTCTATATGTGATGTGTTCATAATAAGCTCATAGCAATGTCATAGTGACTTGTGAAATCTTGTTCCCTCAAAAGACAACAGGCTATATATATATGACACATGCTTCATTATCTCAATATCCGTTTATTTTCCCTTGAGGAGTATGTTAAAAAGGCAACCTAACAAAAGAATTAAAGCATGAACCAAATGCTACATGTAGGTTCTTGAAGCAGTCTTTGATATATTTTCATATGCACATATTTTGCACCAAAGGCAAGTAGCATCTATCATGTCTATGAAATTGTAGACTGAGGCATTTTACCAAATTCAGCTTTAGAACAGCTTTTATCTCGAGTATTTTGATATATTCAACCCTTTAAAAGTGATTTATCATTTATACTCAGGTACACAGTGCCCATACTATGTATGAGAAAATCTTAATATGTGCAAAAAATTTTGTGTTTTTTTTTCTGTGTGTGTTTTTTCTCCTTGCTGGCTGGTAGGTTTTCAGAAAATGGGTTGACGCAAAACAAATAAAAAAACAGACACGGCCTAAGTGGAATCGCCGTGAAGATCTAATATATCGGCAAACGAACACCGAAGAAAGAATGAGGAAAGGGGGATTCTAAAATCATAAATCCCAAATCACGGCAATTCATATCCAACATGAATTGAGACAGTATTACAAAGACAAAAAAAAAAAAAATACAACAAAAATGACACAGTACTAAAGCGCTAGCAGTATCATTCTAAAAGACTTTAACGTAATGGAATTTAATCTTATCAGAAATCTTAAATAACATTTTGTTTGTTCCAACCTAAAAGTTCACAATTAATTTGGCCTTATGTTTCCATTATACTGATTTTCTTGTATGACATAGTTTTTATCGCTTCCTTCTCACCGGTGGCCTTATTTTACGTCACGCACAAGTTTGTGGCAATATGATGGTTGCACGTAGAGAAGATACAAATGTTTCCGGTTTTCATATGGGGAATTTTCTTAGAAGCCAAATTATACTAAGTTATCTTATTTGGATTTTATCAAGAAAACGTGACATCACTATCTTAACTCAGGCCCAAATTGTGTTTTATGATATTTTGGCTTCTGAATAATTGTATATAGAGTTAATATGTTGGCATGATGTGAAATAAAGTTACGTTCTGATGCAACAGTAGGAATGAAACAAAGAAAGAAAACAAATTCGGAAGCAAATATGAGCGATAAATCATAAGCCAACCGCCATAATTGATTGATTGTTTGATATGGGGTTTAAAGTCACCTTCAGCAGTATTTCAGCTATCTCATGACGGTCAGTTTTAGTGGAGTTTTAGTGGTGGAGGAAGCCGAAGTACCAGGAGAGAACCACCGACCTTGGGCAGGTAACTGACATACCTTATCACTTACGATTGTAAGTCGAGTGCACCCTTTTTTGTAATGTACAAAGTGGGGCGCGAACTCACACCGCAGTGGTGATAGACTACAGTGATTGTATAGGTAGTAGAACTACCTTAACCACTCGGCCACCCAGGCCCCCATGATATTTGAAGACTGGTTTGTAACTATTTGTTTTTTATAAAAACGTACATGTATTTTGAATTTATTTCTACTAGTTTCTTTTATTCGTTTTTACATTTTATTTTTTTATATACTCTTTAATCAAATTTTGAATTACAGAAACTAATATTGAAAATAAAAGACATTCAGGCATACCAGGACACTCTCATCTTTATTGTCGCATCCAGGCTCACTCTATACAGAGTTCGTGGTATTCTCGGAGACCTTTTAACAGGTTGACATCGCAATTTTTTTTTAAATTCCTGTGACGAATATTCTATTTATAACAATTGTCAGATACGCTATCTCTGTTAATACATCGTTGCCTTACATATTCATGTACCTATTTTTAGAAATTAGATAGGTGAGACGCTTGCATAAAACACATAAGTATTGGTACAATTTAATCACTTCCAAGCCTTTATAAGTCTATAAAGATATAGGGAAAATATGCAATTCATTGGTATTAAACTGTAGTGTCAAGCAGAAAGACGTTCTTAAGTTGCGATGTCTACTTTCACTTTCATTGTTTACATATTTCCAATGGTTAATTATAGATATCTACAGATAGTAATTTCTTGAGTCTGATACCTGATTCCAATCCATAATTTACTTAGCCGTCTGTCAGAAGCTTTAAAGAGAAAGGTTACAATTAGTTTATGCAAACGTTTGGATAATTATGATTATCATAAATAGACTGATCCATGAGGGGTGTTTGCAATAATAGACTAGTCCAGATTTTAGTATAAAAGCAGATGATTTCACAGGTAACCTCAGTTCTGAATAAGGGCTCACTTCGGCAACACCGAAAGATAATTAGAGAAAGGTAATTGATATATAGTTTTAATTAAATATAAGCTATTTAATGAGTTGTTGGCTATTTCTGGATAAGAAGTAGACTAACATATTCTTTGTACCAATAGGTCAAGACAAGGAGGCCCTGACTAGTGGCACCTTCGTGCTGGTGACTGCTTGGCTCTGCATAAGGTCCAAGTGTCACTAGTTACATATCATATCATATACAATTATCAATACCAAAGATACCTTTAGCCAGTTTGTTGTCCATTGGTCCCTTACACACACTAGGGATATCAATACAGTTAGGAGATACGCTACCATTTAACTTTAGGGGATAATCACAGCAAATCCAAGGAAATAACCTTGGTACGGATCCACGGGTACAGTAGTACCATCTGGCG
>MJUU01072183.1:4943-18335 GCA_002080025.1 Modiolus philippinarum
ACTATATGCAACAATTCTACAACAAAATTAAATCCCTAAATCCAAAAATGTAGGAGGAGTTTGAGTCACAAGAAAAGTGTGACGGACGGACGGACGGACGGACGGGGGGTATAACATTATCCCCGAACTTTCTTCGAAAGTGCGGGGATAATGAGTAACGTCAATGGAAATAAATCTGCGAATCGGACGTCGAAGTGAATCGGGACGTTGATGCGAGTCTTACAAACACACACATATATAAAAATATCTCTTAATTTAGAATTATGTTCAGTAGCATATATATTTTCCGAATATAGACTCATCACAACCGGAATTTCATCATATAATTTTACAAGATCTCTCATTTTTACAACAATCTTCAGGTGAATGTCGTCGCTTTATAGCAGCGGAATCTAAGCGACGTTATTATAACATCACATAATTTTTTCTCCCTTATAACAATAATTTGACATTATAATAACGTCGCTTAGATACCGCCGCTATTAAACGACGACAAATATACATTTTATTTGATATGAAGCTCTTGGTCGCATTTTGACAAGTGTGAGGTCCCGAATTTCTTCACTCCGTATATTTAAGCCATTTTTCTGTTTATATTTTCATCTTTTAGTATTATATATTCTCATTGTTTCCTCCAGTGAATTTGGTACTTAGTTGTTTTGTTCCCAATGTCAAAAGCTACACCAATTTACTCATTTCGTTTTATCCACGCCATTTGTTATACCACAGGGTTCTATGGTGATATAGAAAACGGTATAGAAGGAAATAATGGATTGTTGGACCAAGTTAAAGCTATGGAGTGGGTACATAGTAACATCAAATATTTCAATGCTCCAGCGAGATCCATCAATCACGGGGCCAAATGGGCAGGGACAGGAAATTTAAAAGCCAATCCCCAGTCTTGTTCACCCTGCAGAGGGAGTAATATTTCTGCAGCGGTTTTCCAATTTTTAGATTCGAGTTGGACTGACGAGATGTAAATTCATCGAAATGGGGCCTTATCTGCAACAGTGAAATTCAAATGTAGTGTTGCGTGTCACTCCAATTGTAATGGTCACAATCCTCAGTGGAAAGATGTTCTCGATAATATCACATCCTAAAACTCTAACTCGGTTGGTCTTTGATTTCAGACGCATATATATATATATATATATTTGGGCATCGGTTTTCAAATCTTTAGCACCGAGTTGCACTGAGGAGATGTAAATTCATCGAAATGGGCTTACATGTATCTGCAACAGTGAAATTCAAATGTAGTGTTGCGTGTCACTCAAATTTCTCTCTGTTGCTGCATAGTTTTCATTGAAAACTCATACAATGGGAAGACAAGGAAGTTTGGATTTAAATTTGTTGCACAATTATCGATGTAATCGCTTAAAGGGATCATTCTGGTTTCCGGATTTCTAATTTGTTGCCGGTGCAGTGTCATTCGCCTCCTTATCGTAAGACTGGTTTGTCAAATGTAATTCTCATTACAACCCTGACAAGTAATAACGTAAATAACATTTGATGATGCACATGTCATACTGTTTTTGACGTTGAATATTGTTCCGGATTTGAATTTAAAACTTGATCCATCTATTAAATATATACAGTTGCCACAATTAGGTCTGCCACATTTCTGTACGGTATGAGTGTCTGAAGTCTTGTGTAATTTAGCACTAAGAATTAATTTCTTGACTTTGGCTGTCTTTTACTTTTTATGATTTACTTTTCGCATTCGATTGCCATTTGACAGTATTGGTATGTTTCTGTGGATTATCTCGTATGCTTCGTTGTTTCTCGGGTTGAAGGCATCTTCGCCAGCCAAGGGTTACGATCCGCTCCTCTCCTCTTCACCCTTGGCGGATTGAGCCACAATTTGTGAAACATCAGTCTCATATTATCTCCCTTTGAAGTAAGAGTTTCGGTATGATTTATTTAACTACAAGGAATTAACCCTTCAAAAGTAAAAAAAGATTATAAAATCGTGGAAATTTTGCAAAATAGAAAAATCACGAAACACTATATTTCAAGTTTTATTGTTACAATATATATTTAAAATCTGAATGTAAGCAAATTGATTGGTTGCAGCTAAGGTTAACTGCAACCAATCAAAAACGTAGATTTGAGACTACAGAAATCCAGCTTAATCTGCCAAGGGTGAAGATGATAGGAGCGAATCGTAACCCTTGGTTAGCGAAGATGGGTTGAAGGTAGATACATACGGAATCACATTTTCTCTGTTTTGGTTCGTATTCTTCTCAGTTCCGCAATATCTATTGCTTTTGGCCTCTGTATTCCATTCATGAATTTTTTGGGATAGTTTCGTCTTGTCAAGAATGAAATAAGTTCCTCTAATCGTTGATCACGGGTTCTTGCATCTTTTACTATTGTACATATCCTTCTTGCTAGATTATAACGAATGTTAAATCATGTATGTTTGGGGTGACAAGAGTTAAATAATAGATATTGTTTGGAATCGGTAGGTTTATAATAAATATCAGTGTCTATTTTATCTCTATTTTTAATGACCATAATGTCAAAGAATGGTAATTTTCTGTACTATATTCCATTGTAAATTGTATACTTTGGTTCAATCTGTTAATAGTAGTTTAAATTGGTTCAGATCATCTAGATTTCTATTCCATAGGATAAAACAATCATAGAGATATCGTTTCCAGTATGCTTAAATATAGTTCATAAATTATAAACCAAATTCGTTAGCTGACTCCCGATATAATTCTAATTCTAAAAACACCACTACTAAATTGGCACAAGTCGGGGCGACTTTTGTCCCCATTGCTTTACCCGATATCTGTCGATAATGTTTGTGAAGTCAAGAAAAAATTGATTTCCGAAAAACGTCGTGATAGTAAACATATTAAGGTTGCTGATTACCGTAGTTGTTGTTAGGAACCTTGTGACGTTACCTTATAGTTAGCAACGTCGTTAGTTACTTTAACCATGAATATCCCTGCAAGGGTGAAACCGGTTGGTGATTGTCAGAAGGAAATTATATATTATTTGTATGATTTTTGTATTTAAATATTTTCCGTAAAGACGATAGAGCATTGTCAAATATATATATATATATATATACAAAATATATATACAAAAACAAATAAAGTAACTATAACATTTATTTGTTTTTGTATATTATCTTTCATGTAACTACATTAATCTCCGACAGCTGTCGTTGATTAATCCAACACTCAATAAACACAGTTGTGATTGGTATTCTTAGATATATATATATATATATATATATATATATATAANTATAATGCTTTAAAATAAGAATTAGAGTGAGTACCGATGAAAACCCCAACATCTTATTTGTGCTTCGTTTTTATGGTATGTTATGGACCGATCTATGCTGAGCACCCCATCAAAATGGGGGCTATTTCAATTTTTTTGAAAATGACACTCAGAAATTTTTCGTTTTTATTCGGTCTTCCAATTGTTTTGATATTATCTGCACTGATGAGACTTGTTGTCGAAATGGCCATATGCAGAAGATAAATTAACTGCAATTTTGGGTACTTCTGTTTGAAAAAAAATGAAATTAATCATTTAGGCTTGAGACATCTGCCTGTAATGTATTTTTGTATCAAACCAAAGCCAAAGTCTAAGTCTAAGTCTTTTAATATTAAATATTAATTTTTTGATGATTCCAGTGGGATTCGAACCCCCTCTGTCAAGGTACTAAGGGTTGAGAGTCTGCTGCGCTAACCACTACACCACCAAATCCATGTTCAAATTTCGGTTAATTAATATACTTAACTCTCATATTACGTGTCAAAATAAATTTGCAGCTCACTCTATTTTAAATCCCTTTGGTCTCCCACAGAGATGGCGTGGGCAGTGTAATCTGTTTGTAATATCTGTGCATTCGAAGAACAGCCAATCCCTCGGTGGGAAGGCAATCTCGATATTCATTTCTCTAATTCTAACCCCGTTGGGTTCCTACGATAGACCGTTATATTTTAATTTTTAGGCCCTGCATTAGCGTAAATATTCGCAAATCCGGGGAGATGAACAAGTTTCCACGTTGACTGAATTTATAGACAGTTTATATATATATATATATATATATATAATACTTCATGGAAAATCTAGTTATATGATTGGATGAGAGACATGTGTTATTGTGCACATACTGCCTGCAATTTAGGATGGTAATCTAGTATTCCATCTGAAATAAAAGGCAGTATGTGCTTCAATCTACTGACATGTTGACTGTATTACTACTTCAAGTTATGTCAATGACGTCACTGTATAATTAGAGCGGGCGGTATACTCGACAGAAGGGTGGTATACTAAACAGATGGATGGTATACCAAAATACCACCCTTACTATTAACCAATCAAAATTAAGGAAATTCATGTGAAGTAGAATATATCACCATAACACCCTCAACAAAAATATTATACCCCTACTTCATGCAAAAAAACAAGTAAATGATTAGATAATGGACATGTGTTATTTCACCATTACACCCTCGACATCAATATCACATCCCTGTTCATGCAAAAATCTAGTAAATTAATTGGATGAGAGACATGTGTTATTTCACCAAAACATCCTCGACATCGAGAATTCAATTAAATTGAATTAATTTGTTTACTGTTTTAATTTAGTTATAGTACAATATTGGGTGATGGGAGGTTCTGACGAACGGGGGTGTTTTTTTCATATTTTTGTATACAATAGGTACATTTGAACTTTTCCACTGAAGGGGTCTATAAAATACAGTCTCTGACAACAAATGTCTGAGGCCATTATAAAATAATTCCTAAATTCTCATCCATTAAAAATTTGGAGTGGGCGAGCGAATTCTATCTTACATTTTTATTAATTTTGTGTGAAATGCTGCCATATTCATGATTATATTAAAAGAAATTAATCCAAATTGGCCAAAATTAAAAAAAAATTTTCAGGCGGTGAAAAAAAATTTGGGCCGGTTGTGATGAGAATTTAGGATATTTCAATCATGGCCTATTGGAGATAAGAGTTACATGTACAATGTATAATAAACTATAGTTGATTTCAATCAGTGGTATCTCATTTAGGAACTTATCTGGTCTGGTAGTTTAGGTGGATTGACACAGTGCATTAGATTGGCACATACTGAATATCAAGTTGGATGCGGAATTGACTAGATTTTTAAGCTGGAATGTTTTATTTCAGCCTTTTCATTGAGACGTCATAATAAATAGACAAATTCATAATATACACTTTCCCACGAATAATCTCCCTTTTGCAGTAAATGTTGTGTATTTCTTAAACATGTTAAACTAAATAAAATATCTCTCTTAATTTAACAGCAGCACAATATAGATTTAATATAAGCTCAACAGATACATGTGACTGAAGTGTATGTCTCAAAAATATCAAATAATAGTAAAAATCAGTCTGGTATCCATTTCATAAGATAGCCAGACAGTAAGCATGTTCTAACAGTTCCCTATATATATATTCTTTGTAAATATCACTGATAAATCCTGAATTTGACCCTGATTTTCAACGCCAGATATCAGGAACAGATTATCAGTGACATATCATTTTTATTTTATTTTTGGAATATATGATTTATGATCTACATAAATTGTAATATCTTAAAAACAGGTAATCAATGATAATAAAGTTCCCCTCGTCAGGCCACATTGTCACAGCGACCAAATTTTGCCTGTATGCTGACATACTATCAAAATTGCATGCATATGCAAGGTTGCCTGAACCAAAAACGCACAGTTACTGAGCTATGAACTCCGATGCATACATAAATGTAAGTCATTCATGCGTAAAATGTAGGTTTAAGTGACCTAATTTTGTCTGAATGCTGAGCTACCATCAAAGATGAATGCATATGCAGGATGATCCTACCATGTACAGTACCTGAGATCTGATCCCTGACATGAACTTGAATGTAAGTCAGTCAAGTGGCAAATGTAGGTCAAAGTGACCCAATCAATTTTGACTGGATGCTGACCTACCATCAGAGATGCATGCACATGCCAATTAGATGATCCTACCATGTACAGTGACTGAGATTTGGACGACGTAAACTTGAATGCAAGTCAGTCAAGCAAAAAATATAGGTCAAAGTGACCTAATTTTGCCTGGATGCTGACCTACCATCAGAGATGCATGCATGTGCAAGGTTAGATGATCCTACCATGAACAGTGACTGAGATCTAAACTCAGATATGTAAACTTAAATGTAAGTCACTCAAGCGGAAAATATAGGTCAAAGTGACCTAATTTTGCCTAGATGCTGACCTACCATCAGAGATGCATGCATATGCACAGTTAGATTATAGTACTATGTATAGTAACTGAGATATGAACTAAAATGTAAATTTGAATGCAAGCCACTCCAGCAAAAAATATAGGTCAGAGAGACCTAATTTTCTTTGAGGCTGTAAGTTAACCCAAGATGCACCTGCATGTTAAGTTTGAAGACCCTACACTGCATAGTTACTAAGATATATACCCAAATGTGGAGGCGGATGCGGACGGCAGGGGTACTCCAATAGTCCCCCTCAACTTCATTGAGGCGAACTAATAAAAAATTCTGTCCAATTTTTTTATTAGGCTGGAACTACATGTATGGCACGCCATTCTCTTCACAACTACTGAGGAAGACATTTGTGCAAAATTACACATCAAGATTTTTTAATTACACTGACAGTTTTTAAAATGCACTGAGATTGTTAAAATGCACCGAGAAATAAAAATATGCACTGAGAAATTATTCTTACACACTCAAAATTAATTTTCTTACTAAGATTAAGAAATAAATTTAACACACTCAGTTTTGTGAGTCTTTTCTCTGCGCAGATCTCATAAATATTCATGTAATATGAATTATTCAACAATACATCTTGGTCTTTGGTGTGTATTTATTTTGATGCTAGGGTTACTTCAGACTTCCAAATACATTTGTAAACAAAGCTTCTCTGGGAACATGATCTATTCATGCTAATTTTTTTTCATGAAATTCATGAAAGGGTGCATTCTTTTGGCATGTTAAGCTACATTAATTGGGATTGCAAAGTTTCATCAAAAGTCTGCAATGGAATTGCAAATTTAGTCTATGACGGTAACAGGTTTCAGAATTGGGACCTGTATCTAATTCCCCCAAAATAGTTTTCAATTACCCCTACATTGGCGATCCAAAAAGGGGAGGGGGATTCTGGGGTTGGAACCGCCCCTTTTTTCGACAATCGCATATTTTTAAATAAATATCCTGATGTTATACTGATAAATACAGTTCAGGGATTTTTCAGGGTATTTTTTGAAATAGCATTTTTTTTTAAATAGCATTAATCCAATTTGGGAATTTTTTATCGACAATAGATGAATTTTGGGAAATTGTAATATGAATCTTTAAAATTGATGTTAATCTAGATAAAACCATTTATTTGATTTGATTTTGTAAAATTTCATATTTTGATATATTACAACTATATCAAAAAGCTTATGATAACACCAGAAACATATTATATTGATGAAAACCTGGCAGGCAGTTAGAAAAAAAAACACGAATCCATGTTAATTAAAGTTGTTACCTTCAGTTGCACAATTCTTTAATGAGAAAATGTGCAATGAAAATTTTAAGGTGCCTGCAGAAGTAATACGATACAAAATCCGGAAAGTTTTTTCTCCTATCTTGTTCCGAATTTTATATAAAGTTTGCCATTTGCAATTTTGTTGACAAACCATACAGCTGTATGGACATATCGACAACTGCCTGACTGAAGGACAAATCAGGCAAAACTTGAGTCGGTCTGGCAAAAATTATCAGCGAGCAGGACCGAATGTCACATAAAATATTGACATTTCCTATATGAGATGAAACTGTGGTCCTGTAAATTTATCTTCGTTCTGGCAGCTTTTCCTTATTTGCCTGACCGAATGTCCTGCAAGACCGCTGGACTTTTCGATTTGTCTGCCTTAGGACTGCTTTCACTTGATTTTGACCTATCTATCGTGAATAATTACACAAAAATGGTATTCCAATTTCATGCATCCTTGAAATGTTTTCTGTAAATAAAGTGTAGGTACTTGTCAGAAAGTTTAAAAACAGGATGGTTTGACGATTGGTTTTGTTAATATGACGATAACTTGATACAGAAATAATTTGATATCCTCATCCTAATAACCAAATTTAGTAGGCCTAGTAACTATTTGAAAATTGGGAATTTATTTACTACAAATTAGGAAAAAAGTAAGGAAATTGCCATTGGGAAAGGGCCAATATTCGGCCCTGAGAGATGGGAGAAAAATCCCTTAATACTCTAAAAATGTTCATGCCTGCATCTACACTGGGGATTCAGAATGTAGAGCTTTTTATACAGTACACACAGAGCGTTTCAGTTACAAAACATCCTGGTCTGACATGAATGAAAACATTGACAATTGAAGGTGAAATGCTGGTGTTTACATTGATTTTTATGACTTGCCAGTATATTTCTTTGTAATTAACAGCAGGGAGTTTGCTGGTGTTTACACCAAAATCTGCTAGTGTTTACTTTAATGTGTGCAATATGTCAGACCTGAGTGTAGGATAATTGATTTTTTTGTAAAATAATTTAATTATGATATTGAACCTATTGGAAAAACAGATATTAATTGTGTACATGTACATATATGCATGTGCATTAGTACAAATGTATAAGATATGCCATCTCAAACATTTATCAAGAAAGACATCTTTAAGTTGAGGCAAATTTCATTGTATGTACATGAATTACACTGTGCAATGTCAATAATGGCTAATATATCTTCCTGAAATTAAAGTACAGAAGAATAATTTGTGAAATTCATAATAATAAATCAAAACATCGAGCTCAAGGTTGCAGGTGTTGTCGTGCTAAGTATACGGCCCAACTCCTATTATTTTACACATTAAAAAGAGAAAAATTCCTCAGTCCCGCCAAACAGGAAGTTGATATCATAATTAAATATATAAGGTGACCAAAATGGCAGACAACACATTCCCCTATATATAAAGTCAAATTCTAAATTTGGAATAAATCGGCCCAGAAAATTTTCACTATGTTCAATAAACATGAAAAAGGTAAAAATGGCTAAGTCAAGCCAAACCGGAAGTTGATATCATATGGTGACCAAAATGGCAAACGACACATTCCCCCTGTGTATAAAGTAAAATACAAAAATTGAGAGAATTTTACTATGTTCAATAAACACGATAAAAGGAAAAATGGATTTAGATTTTCCCTGCCAAACAGCTGGAAGTTGATATTATAGGGTGACCAAAATGACATTCTCCCTATATATATATATAAAGTCAAATACCAAATATGAAATAAATTGGCCCTGCAGTAGCTGAGAAAAGTGCAACAAACCTCGGAAGGAAGGACGGACGGACTAAGAACTCAATCTGATCTAACTTGATGCAAGAGGCAAGGGAATTCTGGTATGTGAAAATTAATCTTATCATGTGTAATCGAATAATAGTTGGCTTAAGTGCAAGGATCTCATATCGATCAGCCGTTTTCAAGATAGTATATCATTCTTTATTGGTGAAGGCGTGGCAGGGCACCACCCCCAGATGATTTCTCATTTGTATCTATCAGTTCATCTTATCGCGAGTAATAAAGATATTTTTGGTTTAGGAGTAGTGATCCCATAAGATAAAGTATTATCAATGTTTTCAATAATAAAAACTAATTTACTTAATTTTGGAAAATTCAAAGTATATGTAATCAAAATATATTTAGTTTAGGGGCAGGGATCTTCATCGTTTTCAAGATAGTATATCATTCGAAGTTCCATAACTCCGGAATGGAAATTTTTTAAACACAATGTAACATTTTTGATGGAAAAACTATCAAATAAACCCCTGCGCCAAGACTGCATAGCATGACCGTCCCCACTTTAGAGCAAACTGATTAATGCCCCCTATCACATACGGGCAACATCGAGCTTTCATTTTCAGGTAAGTTTTTATCATCTAGGACTAACAACTCGTGGTAACAACAATAATAAAAACTAATTTCCTTAATTTTGGAAAATTCAAAGTATATGTAATCAAAAAATATTTGGTTTAGGGGCAGGGATCTTCATCGTTTTCAAGATAGTATATCATTCGAAGTTCCATAACTCTGGAATGGAAATTTTTTAAACACAATGTAACATTTTTAATGGAAAAACTATCAAATAAACCGCTGCGCCAAGAGTGCATAGCATGACCGTCCCCACTTTAGAGCAAACTGATTAATGCACCCTGTCACATACGGGCAACATCGAGC
This sequence comes from Modiolus philippinarum, assembly GCA_002080025.1. Taxonomy (NCBI): domain Eukaryota; kingdom Metazoa; phylum Mollusca; class Bivalvia; order Mytilida; family Modiolidae; genus Modiolus; species Modiolus philippinarum. The sequence goes on from MJUU01072183.1 coordinate 15,207, forward strand.
TTTCAATTTCAGGTAAGTTTTTATCATCTCAGACTAACAACTCGTGGTAACAACTTGTATAGCTGATTACATGACATATTAGGGAGGGGACTGGAATTTTCACCTGAGTCTGGAAACTTTAACCATTGGTGGATCCAAAGGGGGGTGGGTTCCGGACTTAATTTTGGAAAATTCAAAGTATATGTAATCAAAAAACATTTGGTTTAGGGGCAGGGATCTTCATCGTTTTCAAGATAGTATATCATTCGAAGTTCCATAACTCTGGAATGGGAATTTTTTAAACACAATGTAACATTTCTAATGGAAACGCTGCGCCAAGAGTGCATAGCATGACCGTCCCCTTTTTAGAGCAAACTGATTAATGCACCCTGTCACATACGGGCAACATCGAGCTTTCATTTTCAGGTAAGTTTTTATCATCTCAGACTAACAACTCGTGGTAACAACAATAATAAAAACTAATTTCCTTAATTTTGGAAAATTCAAAGTATATGTAATCAAAAAATATTTGGTTTAGGGGCAGGGATCTTCATCGTTTTCAAGATAGTATATCATTCGAAGTTCCATAACTCTGGAATGGAAATTTTTTAAACACAATGTAACATTTTTGATGGAAAAACTATCAAATAAACCCCTGCGCCAAGAGTGCATAGCATGACCGTCCCCACTTTAGAGCAAACTGATTAATGCACCCTGTCACATACGGGCATCATCGAGCTTTCAATTTCAGGTAAGTTTTTATCATCTCAGACTAACAACTCGTGGTAACAACTTGTATAGCTGATTACATGACATATTAGGGAGGGAACTGGAATTTTCACATGAGTCTGGAAACTTTAACCATTGGTGGATCCAAAGGGGGGTGGGTTCCGGGGAGGGGGTCCTGCGGGTTGGAACCCCCTTTTTTCTGGGCAATCATTTATTTTTAATAAATATGCTAGTGTTTAACTAAGAAAAACCCAAAAAATTTTCGCACCTCGCTCCACTCGGCGATGTTTACTTTAAATTCTATTTGGACCTCCCCCTTTTCAAATTGCCTGGATCGGCGCCTGTTAACAGTTCGCGAGTCATGTGCAACATATGATGTTGTGCAACATAGTACTAAATCTAGTGGTATTATTATTGTTATGCTGGGAATAATCAACAGAAAATATAGAAAACTGACAAATCATGCAAATAGCGAATGGACTTGGATCGCGCTTTCCACGTTTCGAAGCCATTTCTTAAGTTCTCCAAAGCGTTCATGCGCATTTTTCTGGGACAGTAAAATGCTACAGTCAGTTAGTATTGTTTGTGCAAAAATGCATTCACATGCACAAAGAAACTATGCATTCTATACCTGATTTACTACAATCCTTATTTTCTAACGTGTGTTTTCTGTCCACGCCTTGGAATGTAGGTCAAGCCAAAGGTGTTATGAAATGCTTTCTGGGACAGTAAAATGCTACAGTCAGTTAGTATTGTTTGTGCAAAAATGCATTCACATGCACAAAGAAACTATGCATTCTATACCTGATTTACTACAATCCTTATTTTCTAACGTGTGTTTTCTGCCCACGCCTTGGAATGTAGGTCAAGCCAAAGGTGTTATGAAATGCTGACCACGTGACATAGTATTGTGATGAGTGGATTTTGACGATATGGAAATCGTGTTTGTCGACATCTTCTTTGAATATAAATTGCATCACTCCATAATGGATTTAGAAGTCCTGCCAAACAGCTGGAAGTTGATATTATAGGGTGATGAAAATGACATTCTCCCTATATATATATATATAAAGTCAAATACTAAATATGAAATAAATTGGCCCTGCAGTAGCTGAGAAAAGGGCAACAAACCTCGGAAGGAAGGACGGACGGACTAAGAACTCAATCTGATCTAACTTGATGCAAGAGGCAAGGGAATTCTGGTATGTGAAAATTAATCTTATCATATGTAATCGAATAATAGTTGGCTTAAGTGCAAGGATCTCAGCCGTTTTCAAGATAGTATATCATTCTTTATTGGTGAGGGCGTGGCAGGGCACCACCCCCAGATGATTTCTCATTTGTATCTATCAGTTCATCTTATCGCGAGTAATAAATATATTTTTGGTTTAGGAGTAGTGATCCCAAACGATAAAGTATTATCAATGTTTTCAATAATAAAAACTAATTTACTTAATTTTGGAAAATTCAAAGTATATGTAATAAAAAAATATTTGGTTTAGGGGAAGGGATCTTCATCGTTTTCAAGATAGTATATCATTCGAAGTTCCATAACTCTGGAATGGAAATTTTTTAAACACAATGTAACATTTTTAATGGAAAAACTATCAATTAACCGCTGCGCCAAGAGTGCATAGCATGACCGTCCCCACTTTAGAGCAAACTGATTAATGCACCCTGTCACATACGTTCAGGTAAGTTTTAATCATCTCAGACTAACAACTCGTGGTAACAACAATAATAAAAACTAATTTCCTTAATTTTGGAAAATTTAAAGTATATGTAATCAAAAAATATTTGGTTTAGGGGCAGGGACCTTCATCGTTTTCAAGATAGTATATCATTCGAAGTTCCATAACTCTGGAATGGAAATTTTTTAAACACAATGTAACATTTTTGATGGAAAAACTATCAAATAAACCCCTGCGCCAAGAGTGCATAGCATGACCGTCCCCACTTTAGAGCAAACTGATTAATGCACCCTGTCAAATACGGGCAACATTGAGCTTTCAATTTCGGGTAAGTTTTTATCATCTAAGACTAACAACTCATGGTAACAACGTTAACTTGTATAGCTGATTACATGACATATTAGGGAGGGGACTGGAATTTTCACCTGAGTCTGGAAACTTTAACCATTGGTGGATCCAAAGGGGGGTGGGTTCCGGACTTAATTTTGGAAAATTCAAAGTATATGTAATCAAAAAATATTTGGTTTAGGGGCAGGGATCTTTGTTTCAAGATAGTATATCATTCGAAGTTCCATAACTCTGGAATCGAAATTTTTTAAACACAATGAAACATTTTTAATGGAAAAACTATCAATTAACCGCTGCGCCAAGAGTGCATAGCATGACCGTCCCCACTTTAGAGCAAACTGATTAATGCACCCTGTCACATACGGGCAACATCGAGCTTTCA
>MJUU01072184.1:0-23249 GCA_002080025.1 Modiolus philippinarum
GTTTATCTTTAAATACGTAATTTCAATTTCATTCATAAGATAAAGTTTATCTAAATTGGTTAGGAGGAATGTAGTATATCAGCACTTAGAACAATGGACAATTAAATTACTGTTGACATGTTTTGGTTACACCTCGTATGAAATTGTTATCTGTTAAAAGATGTGTTTCCTCTCTATAATTGGATGTCTGGTTTATACAATGTTTTATATGTCAAATGTTGATAATAAAATGTAGTCTTGTATTAAAGACGTATTTTGTGCCTAGAGCGCGAACCCTACAATTAATGTATCGGTTAGCTCGTACTCACTGTGAAATAATATAAGGGTGGTTACTATTTGATATTCTTTTAGAGAAATTTGTTGACAGTTTCCTATTTATACAAAGTTGATTCCTGAAAGAAACCTCAGAAAGAATGCATAGCAGATAACAATTCAATCGTGTTTGTGCTTTTATTCTGGAGAAACGCTACAAAGGGCGAATATAAAAAATTGCACATGGATTAACAGGGATGTTGACAATCCGTATGTACAAATTTTTGGTCAAAATCTAAAGATGGCTTTTTTAGGGATCCACTTTGAAAGACAGACACTAACTTCATCTTTTATGCCGATTTGTGCATCGTATATGTACCTATACGTTCATCTGCGGCAATCTACGTTGTTTTCAAATAAATTCAAAAGATAGGAATGAAAAATATTCGTATTTTTTTCATTGGAAATAACTTTTATAATTATGCATCTATAGTAAACATTCCAAAAATAACATTTCAACCTGATTTAAACGAGAGCTGAATTTCTTTTGTTCTATTTCAACCACTTCCCCGCCCGTACAATATAAAAAAGTTTATGTTTCGGAATTTTCACGCATCACCCACCTGTAGTCGTGCAGGATTTTGTATCTTATGAATGGTTCCCTGTTTACGGATACTTTTGCTCTTTTCCTCACCATTGAGCTATGATTTATTGAACCAGTTTACTGGATCTGAGAAGAAATTATAATTTGTAATTTTCTCATGTCTTTGGTATCTTGGCTCATTGATAGAACATTAATTGATTCATTCATTCATTATATCTCCTTCAATGTCTATCAAATTGAAAATTGGCTCTTGACACATATATGTCCACAAAAAAAAAAAAAAAAAAAAAAAAAAAAACAGACAGGAGCTAGATAGTCGTCCAGACTTCAGACTGGTCCGATATTCGGAGCCGAAGGTCCCATAGACCGAGGGTGCGCTTGGTTGGACAGTTCTGCACATGTTCTTTCAAGTCTAGACTGACCATTGCTGCCGCCTGGCTCACTACGCTTTGCTCTGATACGCTCAAGGGACAGATGAAGACAAATCGAAAAAGTGGAAATTCCATTGTATGATGTCACAAAGTCAAAACAAACAAGACAACCAATTTCAAATAAAACAAAAACAGTAACCCGATTTAAATAAACTTATTTGTTACAAAGTATTTTGTAATCTAATTGCTTCTTTTTAAAAACTTTCTGTTAACTGGGTCTTTCAATTGCAACGGTGCCAGTTGTTTACCTTGGATGCGACCGAAAGTAATGAAGGGTTTTCCTCTAAAAGTTATTTCTTAAATATAAAACAACCAATCAAAAAGTGTTTTGTAAGCAAGCCAATGAAATCAAACGATACAATAGGTTTATGGTTGGTTGTCTCTGTCTCTTTATCCTTTAGATTCCATGGATTTGAAACAGACTCGTCAGTCTATTTCAGTTCCAGTTCCAGCAACCAATCGAACGAAAAGGAGCACACAAGAATAATTTTGTCAAAACTATTTATATTTTTAAAATTTTATTTGACTATTAATCATAGTGGTGTTCCGATGATCGGAAAATGTCTCAAATCGGTCGGTTGACTATCCAGATGTGATTAATCGATTGAGATTTTCTTCAGTCGATTGATAATTGGTTAACTACAAGTACATGTGACCTTAAGGGAAAAAATAGGAAGGCCATGAAAACCTCCCGGATCAGTTTCAGCTTTGCTAAAACCAGGATGAACTTTTGATCTGTCATTCCTAGTCTTTCCATCATCTGTCTATTGTCCTTATTCTTTGTATGTTTATCATGAACATTTTAGTTTAAAGATTTTCTCCTCTGAAACTACTGGGCCAATTGGAACAATGAACTTGGTTACAACAGTCATTGGGTGGTCCCTATATAAAACATTGTTTTTGGGGTTCAAAGATGCTGCTAGAAAGGAACATAATTTAACACTGGAGCCTATGGGACACATATATAAAGATCTTCTTCTCACAAACTGCTTGCCCAAATGGAACAAAAACTAGAAAAACTGTGAGCAAAGCTCACTAATAAATACCCCTCACCCAATTTGATTCTATAAATTAAAAATCAATCAAATTAAATTCTGAAATAGAAGGTGCACATCTACATTATGTCATCAAGACTGTGTTAAAGTTTCATGAAAATCTATTCAGTGGTTCAGGAGGAGTAGTGGATAAGAGACAGGTACCCACTTGTAATGTAATGGCTAAGAACATGTTTTGCTATGGGTAACCCCAAAAATCAATCAAATCAAATTCTGAAATAGGAGGTGCACATCTATATTATGTCATAAAGACTATTTTAAAGTATAAATACTATTTTAAACTTTCATGAAAATTTATTCAGTGGTTACGGAGGAGTAGCGGATAAGAGATGGGTACCCACTTGTAACGTAAGTCCTTGTTTTGCTATGGGAAAACCAAAAAATCAATCAGTTCAAATTCTGAAATAGGAGGTGCACATCTACATTATGTCATAAAGACTGTGTTAAAGTTTCATGAAAAGCTATTCAGTGGATCAGGAGGAGTAGCGGATAAGAGATGGGTGCCCACCTGTTATGTAATGGATAAGTCCATGCTTTGCTATGGGAAATCCCAAAATGAATCAAATCAAATTCTGAAATAGGAGGTGCAAATCTCCATTATGTCATAAAGACTGTGTTAAAGTTTCATTAAAATCTATATAGTGGTTCAGGAGGAGTTGCGGATAAGAGATGGGTACCCTCAGGTGTAACGGACGGAAGGACGGACCAACACCCCATCTCTATATACCCCCACTTTTCATGCAGGAGTATAATAAGTTACAGTAATCCTTGGGTTATCCCTTGTACAAAAAATTCTATACCATAAACAAGATGGCCACCAGCAGGGAGCATAGTTTAACATCAGACCTTATGGGAACATATTTTTAAATCCTTTTCTCTGAAACTATCAGTACAATTGCAACAAAACTTGGTCACAATGCACCTCAGATAGACTCATTTCATAATATCTCCTGCAGGTATTGATTCTATCAAGATGGCTACCAGTGAATCATAGTTTAACACTGGATTCTATTGGAACAATTTTAAAGATCTTCCCAATTGAAAAACTAATAGGCCAGTTAGAACCAAACTTGGTCAAAACAGTCTTAAGGTAGTCCATAAGTCGGTTATCTATCATTGTGTACATTTGTATGTACAAATTTCACATTTACAAACGAAGCCATTTAGATAAGAAAATATTCATTAGTTCCAATGAAAAGCAAGCGCTTCATACTACAGACACATATTCAAAAGTCCTACAGCAAAATGAAAGGAGGAATTGCAAGATAACCGATTATGACCGATAATCGGTTGGTTAAGCCTAACCGATTATGATAGATAATCGGTTGGTATTTTCATCCGATTGAACATCACTAATTAATCATTAAATTTTTTGTTTTCGGTGCCATAAATTGAATAATATAACTTTTAAAGACAGTTTATGAAAAAAAATTACAACACCAGTTGTTAATTTCAATAATTTCTCGAAAGACTACTTTTATGAATTCAAAGGCAATTTTATATATAATTGGTATGAATTCAATGCTCAAACCTCTGAAAAAAAATTGTTCCGAACATTGCTTCATTCTGTTTTATTGTCACTTCCGGGTGTTCCATTAATTCAGAATACTCCGAACCTTCCAATCGAGCGCCACCCGAATTCTTCTGCCTCTATGGTGCAAATGTAGGCTTATTTGCCATGACGTCACAATATCAAAAATTTTACCTGTGGACCCTTTTGGTTGGCAAGAAATTGTATTCATTAATTAGGGTAATAAAAGTGTCATTTTTCAATTACTTTTTATTAAATTGTTTTTAAACTGTAATTTTATAATTTCTTTTGATCTGAATTGTAGACATTTTGCAGTTTAATAGGATATAAAATTTTTGATTTTTGATCATTTTGATTGTATATAATTCACGTATTTGTATAGCATTCAAATTTTTCACAATTTTCAAATATTTGAAATGCACTTTTCAATTAATTCAGAGGAAATTTTAAAAAAGTAAATCGGTAGAAAAAATATGAAAATCTGGAGGTGTATTATGCATTTTAAAGATAAAAAATCGGACTAGTATGTAAAAAGTTATTCAAAAAATAAAATTCTGTCCCATTGCTATACAATGCAAGTTATTGTTGAAATACAATTTTGCCAACCAAACAATTGATTTTGTGACGTCGCTGATTGGTTTCGGGAACAAGCCTATTTCCTATTTATCATTTATCTTTTCTGTTTGGACTTTTATTTTTATTTTTTAATTTTTGCGTCTATGGGGCAACAGCAAAAATTAAAAAATAAAAATAAAAGTCCAAATAGGAAAGATAAATGATAAATAGCTAATATTTGCACTATATGCACCATAGAGGCAGAAGAATTCGGTCTAAAGGTCCCATAGTGTGATTGTCCGAAGGGTCCGATACTCCGAAGGTTTGGTAGTCCTAGCCTGGGATCCTGGCCCGTTTGCTGTCGCTGCACCAGGGCCAGATGGATCACAGTTGCATTTGGTTTCTGATTGGCCCTTAAAAATAGTTTTCACAAAGGAATTGTGGGATAGCGTCATTTTCAAAACAAAATTCAAATATAATAATAAATTTAGAATTATTCTTTTTATGGGATGAGATTAAGTCACACACGAAGATGTCAAAACATGAAGATGTCTTTTTTTTACATTGTTAATTGTGAGAAAAAGGATTATATCCTCAATAAAATTGAAGCAATGATTGACAAACGTGTGAGCTACCTGCATGCCGATTTGCACATAATCCATCCAAAATATTCAATGCTGATCACTTAACACATAACACACTAAAATTACAATCCCCGATGGAAAATATGTGGAAATGTGACACAATCTATAAAAATCTGAAATAATCGATCCGATCAGAGTTGATTATCGCCATATTTTTTCTTTCTGTTTGTTTACGTTCTGGTTTGACATGTACAGTAGATTCAGGGCTATTTTACCCTGAATAATTTCTTATCCACCTGGCCCTTGCATGGTAGCCAGCTTGGGCCAGGATCCTAGGCCATGGTAGTCTGAAAGTGCTGAATGTTCGAAAATTTTCAAATATTATTTCCAATGTTGAAAATATGTTGTAGATTGTAGAGATTATTTTACTAAGATGCGGATTTCGTGTGATGAAATTAATCATGTTAAAGAAGTAAAATTAATCATTCTTATATGGTTCTCTTCTTTCGCGTTGTGAACAAGCATATGCTGTAAATCCCATAGAGTGTACAGGAGAGCATGAATCTCCTTGCAATGTTGCCATGTATGTCAACACCGGAAATCGAACACTACCTACTACAACGCAGTTAGGCTGTCTTGTCACACTAGCATACCTGTCATGCCTTTATTGTACCGGTACAACATCAAATCATCAAGATTGTACACCTAGCACACTTCGAATTCATTTACTTATACTTTGTTAAAAAACAAACTTTAATTAAATAATTACAACAGAAATTATAATACAACTGACTTGAATACACAGATTTGAAATCAACAGTGGAAATCTACCACACCGTTACCTAGCAACAAGTGTTTCTTGTGTTATGAAATCTTATGTAACTCATCATAGTAAAAAGTTTAATAACAAAATTTGAAATTATTGTCATTGTTAAATTAATATTTGTTTGTTTCAAATGTAACTAAATAAGACATTCATACAATATTTCTAAATCAATATTTAGATCATGTAGAAACAGCATAAACCGTCGTTCCAACTTCTATTTTAAAATTGTAAGATTTGATATTTTCATCATGTTCATGAAAGATTATATTATTTCTTAGCTTATAAGGAACTTTTATTAAATAAAATGACAAATTTGAATTTCCTTGTGCAAGTTTACAGGGGTTTATCAAGGTTTCTTGGAAAAAGTCATTTTATGGCTGTTTTTGGAAAGTTTTAATCGACAAATTGGACTTTTGGGGATCAAAATTAGGGGGTCAAGTTGATAAAATTTGGAATTTAGCATGATTTGCCCAGTGGCACTGTCAGGCTGCAAATAAAAAGTTCAGTGTTTGCAAGTTAAGCAATAAACTCTGGATCTCCCCAAAAATACCAATCTCATTTAAAGTAGAACACACAGGTTTGACACTAAATTTAATTCTCAGTAGACAAAAGGACTAAGAAATTTCTGAATTCATTAGCCCCGTGATGATTTTACTGGCACGAAATAAATATACCTTTTAGAATATTTCCAAATTTTGCTAGCCCAAAGGACGACTAAGTTACAAATTCTAGTAGTCCTTCCTTGAATTCACTAGCCTTAGGCTACAGGACTACTGGAAACCTTGAAACTTGGTCATGTTGGTAATGATCTCATACCTGCCAACCCCCTTTTTAACACAACATGGGGAACATTTCTAGTACTGGCTTTGTATCAGTTTAAATTGGTTTATAGTTTTGTTTTAAAGGGGATTTATTTTCCTCACAAGTTTGTGTTTCAAAAATTTTTCATTGAAATCTTATTTTTATCATTTCTTTTCAAAATAAATAATCAATTTTCTTTTGTCATGCTTGTCAACTATCCCAACCATGCCAACTATCCCAACCATACCAACTCTGGGTTTCCCCTGTGATGAATTTTGAAAGTTTTCATCGAGCAATTACTTCTTCCTTGCTTAAAAAATATGTTCATTAATACAATGGGGGGTCACTGATTTTTTAAAAATCAATAAAAATTGTGTCCTGAATTATTGAAAAAAATGTTGATTTTCCTACTTTCATATAAAATATTTCATGTTGTATTTGATTTGATTAGCTTCCCGATTAATATAATTTTCCATCAATTTTCCTTTCAAATTATCATTCCAATCTAATAAGTATTAGTACATGTACATTTAGTAGATATGACTACTGATCTATAATCTAAAGTACATTCCCAACTACAACATGTTTTTCTTTTGCTGTCAATAGAGCATCCAAGTTTTGCATGTTGTTAACATCATTTTTAGCTCACCTCACATGCATGTGATACCCCAACGGTCAGCGTCAGTCATGTCAGTGTTGGCATCTGTGTCCTTGTCTGCTTACGGTTACATGTAGGAAGAATGGTTAAAGTCCCTTCCCAGTTACTGACATGTCCTACATCAACCATATTGGTATGTATGATGCATTCTGGAATGACAACAACAATGCATGCTTTGGATGCTGTCTGTGACCTACCGGTACATTTTATGCATGAGCAAATTGGTTAATTAGATTGGTAAAGGTCTATTTCTGCGTATTGACATGTTGATATGTGTGATGCATTTTGAGATGACAGTCCTTGACCTACATTTTACGCATGAATGAATCTGTTAAAAAGAATGATTCAAGTGCATTCCTCTTTACTGACATGTTTAACATGTGACAATGCTGTGCAGCGAGCTGTGGCTGCTTTCTATGTTTTTAGTTGTATCTCAAAATTTTTTTATATTCAGATAATGCCAAATACACATTTTCCATAGAAAATCCATGTTTTATATCTATTAACAAGATTTGTAATATATTCACAGTTCACCCAATACATGCAATACAAGCTACTTCAATCAAGTTATGGACCCATTCCTTGGTTGTGCGGGATTAATAAATACACAACCCATCTTTCGGATGGGATGTAAACTCAGGTCCACGTGTTGGGAGAAATGCCACGCTTCCTGCACGTTAAAGAACCCTTGTAGCAAGCTCTTTTTGGGGTGGTCCGTAGGTGATCGGTTACAAGGCTAAATTTCCCGCCCTTGACGATTTCACCCTACTTTTCCAGTGGCAGTCAGAATTTCCCGTCCCGTCCCATGGCCCTTTCCATACCCCAAAGTGATTATTTATCAACAAACTTGTTCTCGTCTTGATATAGCTGAAATATTGCTGAGTAGACGTTAAACAATATTCAATCAATCAATCAATCAATCAAGTTATTATAGGATAAGGATTGATAAGCAATTCAGTAGTTTCATCATGTTCATGATACATTGTATGTTTTCAGATACTAGTAGCTACTTCAGTAAAGATGTCAATTACCCCTCAGTCTTGTGATACATTCGTTGCCCTGCCACCAGCCACAGCAGATGGTTGTATTATTTTTGGGAAGAATTCAGACAGACCTACAGATGAAGTACAGGAAGTTGAATATTACCCCAGTATGGAACATGAGACAGGAGCTAAAGTCAAAGTATGTTGAAATTAATATACCCTCTAAAACTTGTAGTTTGTGGGTATATGAGTTTAAGTATGTCTGTGTATGTCATGTATGTGGAAGAAAACTAAATTTACATTGAAAGGATATGGGATAAATGTACATGAGACAAAGTCTTTACAAATACATGATAAATCAAACAATGGAACAGGGATTTTATTGTCATTCTTCATTTTAAAGTCACATGATGCCTTCAACAATGAGCTTTGTTCATACGTCTTATTAAATACAAAACGGCCCTGGGCACCCGTTTGAGTGGAATTGTTGAACAATGTTACATCCCTGTCTTATTAAGCCATTGAATAATGGATTGTCAACAGACATAAAATTAACTATAATCACTATTTTGTGTAATTATCTCCACAGACAAGTGTAACACAACTACACAAGAAGTCTGAAACTTGCAGGGTGTTTCTATATACAAGGAACATTAAGGGGGAAAGTATTCACTGTTTGTACAAAAACGCTGTATTCTGAATGACGGTCAGGTTTACGATATTCTAAAGGCTGCTTACGATGCAAAAGATATGGCTCTGATTTCAATATATGGAATAAGAAATAATTGTTGCCCTCTTTTGGTTACAATTTTCTTTAGCAAAATCCCCAAAATAACATAACGTTTTTAGAATAAATCATTCAATTTATTAGCGGAGTTGCAACAAAGTTGAACTCAGTTATTAGTTTGGTGTTGCGGCCGGGGATGTGTGCGGATGGGCGGGCGGGCGGGCGGGCGGGCATCAAACATTGGTTTCCAGATGAGAACTCAAAAAGTTTACATTAAATTGAAATGAAACTTGGATATATTATTGGTTAGGATATATTGTTGGGTACCAGGAAGGCAAGAACCCTATTGATTTTGGAGAGAGTAGGTCAAAGGTTAGGGTCACGGTGACCGAAAATAGACTGAAAATTTCAGAATAATTTGGTTTCCGGATAATAAGTCAAAAATGTTTACATCCAATTGAAATAAAACTTGAATATGTTTTTGGATATCAGGAGGGGAGGAGCCTTATTTATTTTGGAGAAAGTAGGTCAAAGCTTAAGATCACACTGACAGAAAATAGACTGAAAATTTCAGAAAAATTTGGTTTCCGTCCGGATGATAACTCAACCAGTTAACATCCTATTGAAATGAAACTTTGATATATTGTTGTGTACCAGGAGGGGAGAAAACCTGTGGATTTTGGAGAAAGTAGATCAAAGGTCAAGGTCACGGTGACAGGAAATAGATTGAAAATTTCAGAAAAATTTGGTTTCCGGATGATAACTCAAAAAGTTTACTTCTAATGAAAATGAAACTTGGATATGTTGTTGGATACAAGAAGGGAAGGACGCCTATTGATTATGGAGTAAGTAGGTCAAAGGTCAAGTTCACACTGACAGATATTAGACTGAAAATTTCAGAAAAATTTGGTTTCCGGCTAATAACTCAAAAAGTTTACGTCCAGTTGAAATGAAACTTGGTTATATATTGTTGGGTACCAGGAGGGGAGGAAGCCTATTGATTTTGGAGAAAGTAGGTCAAAGGTCAAGGTCACAGTGACCAAAAATAGTCTAAAAATTTCAGAAAAATTTGATTTCCAGATGATAACTCGAAAGGTTTACATCCAATTGAAATGAAACTTGGATATATTGTTGATACATGTACCAGGAGGGGATTAACCCTATTGATTTTAGAGAAAGTAGGTCAAAGGTCAAGGTCAGTTTAGGTCACAGGGACAGAAAATAGATTTATATATTTGAAATGTCAAGATTACAAGAATTAAAACTAGAAAATAGACCTTCTTGAATTCTTAGAATTTTGGATATTAGGTAAAAAAGATAATAAATAGAAAATTTCAGAAACATTGGGTCTTCACATTAACTTGGTCACATAATATTTGAAGTTGCAACTTGGCTTGTGCACCCTGAGGCTAATTAGATTTTTCTAACTATTTCAATTTCCTTTGTTTTCTCTGATGTCATAAGAGAACTCTGTTGTAATGGCAGCCACAAGTTGGAGGGACCAAATAATTTTTAAATGTATCGGGATAAGAATGATAATGCAAGTTAAATATCACTATATGTATCATTTTTCAAAAAGGTGTATTGTTATACCCAAAGAGAACATGTGCATTTGTTGTGGTTGCATTTGAATTACCCCAGTATGGAACTTTTTTAGGATTTTATAGCAAGTTGATCTTTGTCATTTTCAATTATATTCAATTAGCAGGCTACCATTTTGTGTAATCAACTCCTATCACAGCTTTTATCCTAGAGCTCTTTCTTTATGCATTAAATGTGTTCCTATTCTATTTTGTGAACATATAAAATTTCTAAAAAATTTTGCCTCAAGTTGAAAGGTATTACCTGTGTTAATCAACTATTGTTACAGCTTAAATTACACACATGCTAGAGCGTCTTGAAAGAATCAGTTTTACCTGTTTATAAGGATTCTCTACCTTTATATCAATGGGATTGAGTAAAAGGTCTGCTAGTCTTATCACACAACACAGAATAGGACCTGTAAGTGTCGTACAATTTGGAACTTCTGGATTAAAAATTGTACCCTATAGTTACATTTTAAGCAAAGATACATGATATTTCAAACAAAAATACCAAACATCATGTTTTGGTGAGAAACGTTTTTGAATTGCCTGTTTATTGTGGATTCTCGTGAGTTACATGACGAGAACAGGCCCTATTGATCAGAAAATTACAATTTTTGAACAAATCCTGTTAATCGTAATACCCTTTCAAAATTATTGCATGTAATTCATTTTTGTAATTTTTTTCTATTTGAACTGTCCTATTTTTCAACCAGGGAATCTTCTAAATTGAATGACAAACATTTTTAATGCTGATTTAGCCATACTATAATATGTTTGCAGTGTACATACATTGAAATTGACCAGGTACCCAAAACACATGCTGTTATTCTCAGTAAGCCAGCATGGATGTGGGGAGCAGAGATGGGGGCAAATGAGCATGGTGTCTGTATTGGAAATGAGGCAGTGCATTCAAAGCTAAACAGTGATGATGATTTAACAGAGAGGTTACTAGGAATGGATATACTGAGGTAAATTTACTGTTGATAATAAGATAGGAAGTGTGCATTACACAAAGATCAAGTAAACCTAGTGAAAAAGGATCAAAACGGACAGTTGCGCTTTGAAAAAGCGTTGGTTGTATAGTGATGGCAGTGTCCGTCCGTCCGTCACACATTTTTGGTCACAGTTTTCTCAGCTTGTTTATGTTGGAATGATTTCATATTTAGTCAGAAGCTTCATTATGATGAGTTGTAAGGTGTAAGCTATTTTTTGGTCTGTCGTGTTGCTACTTCCTGTTTGCCAATATGTTGAAATTTTACTATAACACACTATGGATGATAAATTTGCGTCAGTTTTCTCAGCATGTATATGTTGGAATGATTTCATATTTGGTCAGAAGCTTGATTATGATGAGTTGTAACGTGTAAGCTATTTTCGGGTCTGCCTTGTTGCAACTTCCTGTTTGCCAATATGTTGAAGTTTTACTATAACAGACTATGCAGACTGTGATGAGAAATTTTTGTCACAGTTTTCTCAGCTTGTTTTCCTTGGAATGATTTTGTATATGGTCAGAAGCTTTAGATTATGATGAGTTGTAATGTGTTAGCTATTTTCGGGTCTGCCGTATTGCTACTTCCTGTTTGTGGATATGTTGTAGTTTTACTGTAACACACTATGGATAAGAAATGTTCATCACAGTTTTCTCAGCTTGTATATGTTGGAATGCTTTCATATTTAGTCAGAAGCTTGATTATGATGAGTTGTAACGTGTAAGCTATTTTTGGGTCTGTTGTGTTGCAACTTCCTGTTTGTCGATATGTTGAAGTTTTACTATTAACAGACTATGATGAGAAATTTTCGTCAGTTTTCTCAGCTTGTATTCCTTGGAATGATTTCATATTTGGTCAGAAGCTTGATTATGATGATTTGTAATGTGTAAGCTATTATTGGGTCTGCCGTATTGCTACTTCCTGTTTGCCAATATGTTGAAGTTTCACTATTACACACTATGGACGAGAAATGTTCATCGCAGTTAACTTGAATTTTATGGATGGGAATGATTTCAAATTTGATCTGGAGCTTTATAATAATGAGTTCTAAAGTGTAAGGTTTATTGAGGTCTGCCATATTACCACTTCCTGTTTGCCAATATGTTAAAGTTTTATTATAACCCTTTATCATGTTTATGGATAAGAATTTTTGTCACAGTTTATTTGGCTTCTATAAGTGGGAATGATTTCAAATTTGGACTGGAGCTTTATAATAATGAGTTGTAATGTTTAAGCCATTTACAAGTCTGTTTTGCATGCATTTCCTGTTTGCTGATTCTTTGATGTTTAACTATAACTAAATTAGCTGTATTACTACTTCCTGTTTTCTTGGCTTATATGAGGGGGAGGGATGTGATTTCAAATTTGGTCTGGACAACTGTTGAAAGAATTGTATTACACTTTGCAAGCAGGGATATTCATTTGTGGCCCAGCGGACCACAGTTCTTCTAGTTTGGTATGTGAGTTTCCTTGTTGAATTACAGATTGGGTTGATTTAGTTATATGTGTAATTCATCTATATGTGTAGCAGTTTCTTCCCTTTTTACTTAAACATTTCATGGTATAACTGTTTCAAGACTTACAGTCAAAGTTTCTATTATTTGGTCATAATTGATGTAGCAAGCACTTGCTTGTATATTTTAAATTGATTTTTTTTATCAAGTACAGCATATAATTGTTCGTTGCAATGTTTAATTCGATTTCAATTTGTTTAAGACTTCTTGTGTCCAATTTATTTTGCTGCTATAAAACGTGGTATGCTTGTTTTTATTTAGATTTGTTCAATAAATTGATTGTTTTGTTTTCAGATTAACAAAACATGTAAAATTCTCACAGCTTCTGCACACTAACACATCCTTTAACTTACTTAACATATGTCAAAGTTTTCATGAAAGTATAGTAATATATAGACATTTAGTGGATTGATTAATTAGATTTAAACTTGTATAATTGTTACTAACAAATAAAATCCTTCAGGTATAATAGGGGCCTGGGTGGCCGAGTGGTTAGGGTAGTTCTACTACCTATAAAACCACTGTAGTCTATCACCACTGTGGTGTGAGTTCGCACCCTGCTTTTACATTACAAAAAAAAGGTGCGTTCAACTTATAATTGTAAGTGATGTCAGTAAGTAGATGCCCAAGGTCGGTGGTTCTCTCTGGGCACTCTGGGCTTCCTCCACCACTAAAATTGACCGTCGTGAAATAGCTGAAATACTGCTGAAAGTGATGTTAAACTCCATATTGATCAATCAATCAATCCAGTATAATAATGCTACACAATACAAATACTATCATGCTAGGCCAAGTAAAACTAATAAAAAGATTCTCATTCAGCCTGGCAAACAAATATGTTGCAGGCTGAAGGCGCTAAAGCTAGTATTTTATTTTTTTCTGTATGACCTCTAAATCAGACTAGATTTTGACAAAAAGCAAGGCCTTGTCAGATATTTTATGTTAAACAGAAACATATATGTGAAATAACCACCTCTTCAGATTCTGAGAACTTCTTTTTATGGAAATGAAAACAGAAATAAGAATGCAGTCTTAGTGATGAAAAATAAATAGATAAGAACAATTTTTGAGGGATTATCTAAGATGTGAATCTTCTTATTACTTTTAATTTGCCTAATATAGTACAATATATAATACATACTTTAGAATTCTAAACTTAAACTTACTAAGATTACATGTTTTTTGTGGTATATAGATCAAAAGATTTGTTATGTTATGTTTCAAATATAGATTCTAATATGACGTCTCTTAAAGACTTTGTGTCCAAACCGATACATTTAAGACTGTTCCAATATTCTTCATATTCAATTGGAAATAAAGATAAAGGTGCCTATTGATATTTCTATGTTCAGTTTTGTATTGTTAATAGCTTTCAATTCCACATAAAAATTTGACACAAAGATATCATCAGATTTTTATATATGTATTTTTTTATGGTATGTTCAATGGGCAGAATGGCAATTATTTGCCTTAACCTAGTAGTGCTTCACTTAAAAAAAAATATATATTTGTCCTATTAGAATTTAAATAATTTCTCAGAGTTTGAAATTGAATGTATACTGATTTTACCAGGAGTTTGCCCTTTATGTCGATATTTTACCCCTTCCTGTTGCAAAGGGGAAAATATCCCGCATAAACACATGATAAATATGATAAAGGGCCAAACCATCTGCATGGTAAAATGAGTATATATTCAAGCTCCCATGAGTTATTTTTTAATCTGTTATGCAACATTCATATAACTGAGATTTTGATTGGTCAAAACTGACCATCAATTCCACCATTTATACACCTGGGACAAAGTAGGTTCCCTGTTAGACTGGTTCCTAATATAGTTACAAAATCACAAGTCAAAATAAGAACATGAAATTGAATCACAATAACAGTACATTATTTGAATACCTGAGGGTGTCAGTCTAGATTTGACTGTCAAAATATCCGTTTACAGGCTCCAGATTTGACTGTCAAAATATCTGTTTACAGGCTCCACTACAGGTCACCTGTAAAATGCATTTCGGCCGTTGAATCTATGATTGACACCCTTGGGTATTCAAATCATATACTGCTATTTCTTGAATATACTACATTTTGTTTTTATATCCCTGCAAATGAAGTTTAGGGGGGCATATTGGAATCACCCTGTCTGTCTATCCATCTGTGTGCACGTCGGTCTGTCCCTCTGTCCACACTTCTTGTAATGCAACTCCTGTTAAACCCCTTGAAGGATTTTAATGAAACTTTACACAAAGGAAGGACACTATATGGAGATGTGCATGAGGGAATATAATTATTGTCTGAAACCAGGAAGGGGAGATCATTCAACTATTTACTTTTAATTGATTCCATCTTCGCAGATTACCTCGTAAGCTAGACTCCTCTTAAACCAGTAGAAGAATTTTTATGAATCTTTTCACAAAGGAAGCTAAGGATACTATAAAGAGATGTGCATGAAGGTATATTATTATTGTCTGAAACCAAGAAGGGGAGATAATTTGACAGACTTTTTATTGATTCCTTCTGCAATGATTTTGTGGACTTTGACAAATTTAAAAAAAAAAAAACAATTCAAAGGATACTCGGTAGATATTGTAAAACAAAGCTGTGGGAGCGAAACACCCTTTTCATTGTAATCCTCTTGGGAAGTTTTTCAAAGTGTTGGGACAAAATTTCTCTAAAGTTATGATTTTTGTGAAAAATGTCAAAGAGGCCAAAAAAAAGGATGAATTTCATTGTCTGATTTCGACAGAAAAGTTATTTCTTGAGGATTATATCATTGTGTCCATACTCATATTGTAACCATGCACACTTATACTGTATTCATACCTCTATTGTGTCCACAAGCAACTAAATTTGCACTTACAGTTACCAAGGCATATTGATTCAGGGTTCAATGAGCGGGGGGTATATCTGGCTGCCGTTCGGCTACAGCTGTTGCTGAAAGACTTTATTTTGGGCAGTTTCATGTGAGCCTGTTTGGATGATTTTGATGCATTAATTAGTGATAGTCTTTTTATGCCCCCGCGACGATAAGCCGGGGGGCATATTGTTTTACCCTCGTCCGTCGGTCCGTCTGTCTTCCGTCCGTAAGAGGGGGGTACATGGTTTGTCCGCGCAACTCCTCCTACAGTTTTTATGCTAGAATGTTTTTATTTTGCAGATCATTTGTACATATATTGAAGATGTGCATGTAATTAGGATTTTGATTTTGGTGCATTTTTGTCAAAAATATACATTGTTGAACTTAGTCTTTTTAGGTGATTTTTCACAGAGGGTACATAGTTTGTCAGCACAACTCCTCCTACAGTTTAAATGCTAGGAAGTTTTTATTTTGCAGATCATTTGTACCTATATTGAAGATGTGCAGGTGGTAAGGATTTTTATTTTGGTTATTTTTTTGTCAAAAATATACATTGTTGAACTTAGTCATTTTTTAGTGATTTTGTGATAGAGGGTATATAGTTTGTCCGCGCAACTCCTCCTACAGTTTTGATGCTAGGAAGTTTTTATTTTGCAGATCTTTCGTACCTATATTGAAGATGTGCATGTGGTAAGGATTTTGATTTTGGTTCATTTTTGTCAGAAATATACATTGTTGAACTTAGTCATTTTTGGGGTGATTTTGTAATAGAGGGTACATAGTTTGTCCATGCAACTCCTCCTAGAGTTTTGATGGTAGGATGTTTTAATTTTGCAGATCATTTGTACCTATATTGAAGATGTGCATGTGAGAAGGATTTTTATTTTGATGCATTTTTGGAAAAAATACACATTGTTGAACTTAGTCATTTATTGGATGAATTATTAATACAGGGTACACAGATTGTCCGAACAACTCCTCCTAGAGTTTTGAGGCNAAGGGGAGATAATTTGACAGACTTTTTATTGATTCCTTCTGCAATGATTTTTTGGACTTTGACAAATTAAAAAAAAAACAATTCAAAGGATACTCGGTAGATATTGTAAAACAAAGCTGTGGGAGTGAAACACCCTTTTCATTGTAATCCTCTTGGGAAGTTTTTCAAAGTGTTGGAACAAAATTTCTCTAAAGTTATGATTTTTCTTGAGGATTATATCATTGTGTCCATACTCATATTGTAACCATGCACACTCATACTGTATTCATACCTCTATTTTGTCCACAAGCAACTAAATTTGCACTTACAGTTACCAAGGCATATTGATTCAGGGTTCAATGAGCGGGGGGTATATCTGGCTGCCGTTCGGCTACAGCTGTTGCTGAAAGACTTTATTTTGGGCAGTTTCATGTGAGCCTGTTTGGATGATTTTGATGCATTAATTAGTGATAGTCTTTTTATGCCCCCACGACGATAAGCCGGGGGGCATATTGTTTTACCCTCGTCTGTCGGTCCGTCCGTCTTCCGTCCGTCCGGGGGGGGGTACATGGTTTGTCCGCGCAACTCCTCCTACAGTNGTTTTTATTTTGCAGATCATTTGTACATATATTGAAGATGTGCATGTGATTAGGATTTTGATTTTGGTGCATTTTTGTCAAAAATATACATTGTTGAACTTAGTCATTTTTGGTGATTTTGCACAGAGGGTACATAGTTTGTCCGCACAACTCCTCCTACAGTTTAAATGCTAGGAAGTTTTTATTTTGCAGATCATTTGTACCTATATTGAAGATGTCCATGTGGTAAGGATTTTTATTTTGGTTATTTTTTGTCAAAAATATACATTGTTGAACTTAGTCATTTTTTAGTGATTTTGTGATAGAGGGTATATATTTTGTCCATGCAACTCCTCCTACAGATTTGATGCTAGGAAGTTTTTATTTTGCAGATCTTTCGTACCTATATTGAAGATGTGCATGTGGTAAGGATTTTGATTTTTGTGCATTTTTGTCAGAAATATACATTGTTGAACTTAGTCATTTTTGGGGTGATTTTGTAATAGAGGGTACATAGTTTGTCCCTGCAACTCCTCCTAGAGTTTTGATGGTAGGACGTGTTTATTTTGCAGATCATTTGTACCTATACTTGAACTTAGTCATTTATTGGATGAATTATTAATACAGGGTACACAGATTGTCTGAACAACTCCTCCTAGAGTTATGAGGCTAGGAAGCTTTAATTTTGCAGTTCATTTGTACCTATATTGAAGATGTGCATGTGGTATGTATTTTGATTTCGGTTCATTTTTTTTTCAAAAATATTCATTGCTCAACTTATAATTTTTTGGTGATTTAGTAATAGAGGGTACATACCGGTAGTTAATTTGTGCAACCTAGAATAACATGTGTTTAGACACAAATATTACTAGAAAATCCCAATTTGATTCAACCTTGCGCGGGGGCATGTCATCCTCTAGTTCAAACATAAAATGCACTATTTCTCGGTCTTTATTGGTATAAAGGAAGGACAAAAAGAACTTAATATAAAATGGAAATACATGTTAGGTGAAAGTTTTATTTTAATATGATTACCGATAATACAGTGAAACCTGTTTAAACTGAACCCTGGCTAAACCGAAAACCTGTCAAAACCAAACATGATGTGAAGACCCTTTGTGTCAATTTCTATATATTTTAATCCTGTGTAAACCGAACACCCGTCTAGACCGAATAAAATCTTCAGTCCCGAAGAGGTTCAGTTTAGACAGGTTTCACTGTATATAGTCAAACTTGGATGGCTCTAAGTGATGGATGAAAACAGTTCAAGCTAAAGGGGTGTTTGAGATAACAAGGTCAAACTATGTTTCAACTTGAAAATTAGGGACAACAAAAAGTTTTCCAAGACATCCATGTTGTTGTATGATTTTATTACAGTTCCAGTCATTGAAGTTCGACTGTATTGGGTGTTACCATAATAAGAAGAAATTTTGCAAATGTGTAAAAGGTGTCAAAAAATAGGAAGACGGAATTTTAAAAATTATTTGAGCAATTGGAATTGAAATATGACTACGGTCATAATGGATTGACTGTATTTCCTTTATAATATGCACGTTATAATCAAACATGTTTGTAACTTGTTCACTCTACTGCTATATATTTCTGTATTTATTGTGTCTTTCTTCTCATTTTTGCATTGTCATTATGTATTATTTCAGTACTCACAATAAACTATGCATTAAAGCAATATGAGCTGCATTTCTTTAATTTTTTTAGAAGTTCTTAAAAAGCATCGTGTCGTATCCATTTGTCTAGAAAATGATATAAATACCCTTTTATGCATAAAACACCAAGAATACTTCATAATTTCGATTATTAAACTAAATTTGAATACAATTTTCAACCATCATGGCTGGTGATTATTGACACTGAAACCAGACCTGACTGGTACTATATATAGTCAAAGTAAACAAACATACCACAATCGGCAAACTTCAGCTGGGTGATATGTGTCTACACGTGACATTTGTGATGCAGATGCCAGTTTACACACAACTTTTCTGACTATTTTGCTCCAAGGTGTGTATTTTAAAAACAAATCTGAGAAAATGCAAAAAAAATTACTCCAGATTACAGTTCTTTTCATGTTCCGTCTCCAGCTTGATTAACAGTTTACGGTATGCCCGACTTGGTTCTGATTTCAAAAGAGCCAGTCTATAATGAATGCTTACATAATAAAAAACGGGGTAAAATCAGTCGAATTTGTGATCAGTGCAATGTACACTAAAGCCATCTCATGTTTAAAAACAATTAGGACATCCTTGAAAGAATAATATGGGTTACATTTTATTTTATTATTTTGCCAATGTTAACAATAATTTACACACTTATTCTTCCACTTTCTATTTGCTCATTGCACATGATTTTATCAGACCATGACATGTTGTCAGTATAAACAAAGCCGTTATGCATGTATCAGGAACATTTGACCTGAGGTCGCATGCATAGGAATCATTCCGAGAATACATTCTTGGCTGGCCAGCAAGTAGTTCATATTACATTTTCCATAATTTTGAAGCTTCTAAATGTGTTTTCAGGAGGTATTGGACTTGAAACTGCTTAATTTTTGCATGCTTTAACTTGAAAGGTCAATAATTAATTCTTTTGGAACCAAAAAATTGAAAAAAATACAGCTCATATTGCTTTAAATCTACAGTTTGGTTAAATCAAGGACTTTTAAATAGATATTTAGCATTTGAAGGAGGAGCCAACAGCAAGAGATTCCAAATAATAAGTTTTAAAATTTACACATAAAATCACTTTTATTAGCTACCTGTCATTCTGTGTACATGAATATTCAGTTCTACAAAATACCCAAGTTGCAAAATATACAGTAAATTTTTTTATGCTATACACATGTTTCAAGGAGTAACTCTCACCAGCACCATTAGTATTAAATAATATAGAAAGCCATAATCCAAAGTAAGGTAAAAAAAGAAGTACTCATTACCAAATGTATCAAAATAGAAGACCAAATCCAGTACCAAGGGCATCCACTGAGTTCCATACATGGAATGAAGCCTCTGTATCTTTATTAGGGCCCCGCCATGAAATGGCTGCACCTTATAGTAATCAGCCTGTCCGTCTGTCTGTCTGTCCGTCAGCGTTTTTCTATGTCATACGATAACTCAAGAATGCCTTCACCGATTTTTATGATTTTTTTACTCAAACTTGAACTTGACTAAAGGAAGCTCCCTTTTGTTTTTGAGGAAAATCAGAAAATGATTTTTGGGAAAAAACTTCATTTTTTGAGAATTAACTCTATGTCGTATGATAACTCAAGAATTCCTTCACTGATTTTTATAATTTTGATACTGAAGGCTGAACTTGACTAAAGAAAGCTCCCTTTCGTTTCTGAAGAAAATCGGAAAATGATTTTTGGGCAAAAAAGTCGTTTTTATATGAAAAAGTGCATATTTACCTCTATGTCGTACGATAACTCAAGAATGCCTTCAACGATTTTTATGATTTTGCTACTCATGGTTTAACTTGACTAAAGGAAGCTCCCTTTCATTTTTGAGGAAAATTGGAAAATGATTTTTGGTTTTTATATGAAAAAGCGCATATTTTGAGAATTAGCTCTATGTCGTATGGTAAATTAAAAATGCCTTAAAGGATTTAAATGATTTTGATACTCAAGGTTTTTCTTGACCAAAGGAAGCTCCCTTTTGGAAAATCCGATTACCATGAAATTCGGCAAACAGGTTTTTGGGACACACAAGGGGCGGGGCCCTTTCTGACTTTGTCAGTATTCTAGTTAAGGTGTTGAAATTTTAACATAAACAGAAAATTATATAAAAGGCAAGGTAAATTTTTCATGTCAAACAAGTCTGACTATTGAGTTGGTAAATACCGTTGGGGACTTTTGGTCCACCAGCAGTAGCAGCAGCCCCATTGGTTCCAAAATACAAAATACCCAAATTACAGAATGAAATTATATGGAAAATTATAATCCAAAAGTAAGCAAAAAAAGGATTTACACAGGCCTTCAATCGGCCCTATATTTCCTATAATTCCTATAAAATCCCTATCTTTTTAAAAGTGCCCTATAAACCCTATATTTCAGCTTAAAATGGGCACTTTCCCTATATTAGCCCTATTATTTCATTTTTACAGCTCGAGTAGAACTCCATCTTTACTTTTTGTTGATAACAAATACTTAAAAAAAAAAAATTTTAGCCTCGCTTCGCTCGGCATGGAATATCACATAATACAAAATTTATTATTTTTTGCTTCTTCCTACATTGTTGTAAATACTGAATTTATACATTTTGGGCTTTTTGTGCACATGTATTTTAAAATATCAGGTACAGAAAATATTAACGAGTAAAAAATAACCCTATATTTGCCATATTTTTGGTGACATTTCCCCTATAATTCCCTATTATTCAGGAAAAACTGCCCTATTAAAAGCCCTATTTTTGAGCCCAACTCCACTTGAAGGCCTGTTTACAGCAACAAAAGTCCGTTCAGTCTTTGTGTGCATATTGCAATTAAAACATTCTATTTCATGTATTATATCTTTATTCTGGTAAAAACTTAGTTTTATATGAAAAAATGCATATTTTGAGAATTACCTCTATGTCGCATGATAACTCAAGATTGCCTGCACAGATTTTTATGATTATTTTACTCAAAGTTGGACTTCACCAAAGGAAGCTCCCTTTCGTTTTTGACAAAAACCTGAAAACAATTTTCGGGTAAAAACTTTGTTTTTATACCATAAAGTGCATATTTTGAGAATAAAGCTCTATGTCATATGATAACTTGAAATAACCTTCACAGATACCGGTATTTAAAAGTTTTATGCAGTGTTGGACATAATCAAATTGCAGAAACTAAACTTAGGATTTTGTTATTTATGTTTTTCCACAAACAGGTTTTTGGAACACACAAGGGGGCCGGGCCCTTTCTGACTTTGTCAGTATTCTAGTTACCCACTTTATTCTAAATTAAGAAAAAATGGAACTGTAGAATATTCTAAAATTTTAATATATTTTACATATACTAGTTTTCTTTCTATTCTCAGTTTTTGGTGAAAACTAAACGACAGAATTTTTTACAAGAATAGTGTTTAAAGGTGATTAAAATGGAGTAAAAATTTCAGCCTGTATTATTCTGAACACTCATGTATTTCAGTTCAAACTAGTTATACCACCGCAAACAAAGTTTGGGGGTATATAGGAATCAGCCTGTCTGTCTGGCTGTCTGTCTGTCTGTCCGTCCGTCGGTCTGTCTGTCTGTCTGTCTGTCTGTCTGTCCACACTTTTCATAAACGCAACTCCTCTTAAACCACTTGAAGGATTTTGATGAAACTTTACACAAAGGAAGGACACTATATGGAGATGTACATGAAGGAATATAATTATTGTCCGAAACCAGGAAGGGGAGATAATTCGACTTTGACTTTTCGTTGAATCCCTATTTATGGGTTACCTCGTAAGTGCAACTCCTCTTAAACCACTTGAAGGATTTTGATGAAATTTTAGACAAAGGAAGGACACTATATGGAGATGTGCATGATGCAATATAATTAATGTCCAAAACCAGGAAGGGGAGATAATTGGACTTTGACTTTTCGTTGATTCCCCATGTATGGGTTACCTCGTAAGCGCAACTCCTCTTAAACCACTTGAAGGAATTTAATGAAACTTTACAAAAAGTAAGAACTCTATATGGAGATGTGCATGAAGGAATATAAATATTGTCAGAAACCAGGAAGGGGAGATAATTCGACTTTGA
>MJUU01072184.1:34353-60120 GCA_002080025.1 Modiolus philippinarum
AGGTTGGACTATGCATGTTAGAGGCACTTTTTAAGTTTGTGGTAATAAGTTAACACTTAATATGTAGAAATGTGGTAATCAACTACATGTACCAACAAACAAAGGTTCTATATTATACATGATTTGTTTTTACAGAGGGAGTAAGAAACATCTCCAATCAGCTGTCTATTGGTACAAAAATAGACATGATGTCACCAAATTTGATTGAGGAAGCAAAAGCTGCAGGTTTATACAAAGAAGCAGATGGAGATTTCAATTTCTCTCTTGTTTTTGAAATAGACACATCACCTTTTCCTAGATTTGTAAATGGGAAGCGACTTATGGAGGAATATTCAAAGGAAGGTAAATGTAAAAGCTAACTTATTTTGTACTGGCTGATGGCAATGATTTACTTGGGTAAAATTGGAAGTATTCTCAAAATAAAAAATATATTGCAGTTGTAGGAAGTTATGTAATTTGTAATTTATATTTACAGTATCCATATTAGGCCCATTAAACTTAATAGGTAGATTTTCATTCATTTGGTTAGAAAAAATATAGGGTGGGTGGGTGGAATTTATTTTTTATAATTTATTTTTCTTGTAGATCTTGTCAGTTGTTCCTTCTGTTTGGGATACACTATACCTCCAAGGGAGTGTGTTCCAAACGTGTCTGATAAACAATAATGCAGCTCAATCACAAGTGTATTCTTTTCTCATCTATAACACCTGATATGAGGTCACTATATGCGTCAAATATTGTCACTGAGTTGTCTAAATTCAAAGCAAACTAGCTTTTCTTTTCTTCTAGGCCTGCACCAACTTATATCATATATCTGATAAGGACAGGAATTAAAGTACCAGAATTTAGACTTGGGGGGGGGAAAAAAATCTCGGGCAGGTCGATTTTCAAAGGGCGGCAGGGATGAAAATCTACCAATTAAATTTATTGGATTTCTCATATTCAGAAAGTAGCAAAACTTAGGTGGAGATTTCCCAAAATTTGCAGGAATGTGTATAGAGATGGAGATATAGCCTGAATTATGATTGCAAGCAGATCTGACTAATGCCCAGGTGATCTTATTGATATCTTGGGTCATTTTGTCCTACATCATCTCATAAACACAAAACCAAAGTTTTACTTAATTTACATTTTTCTAGAATTTTGGGCTCATGAAAGAAAAAATTTGTAAAATGAACCATAAGTGTTAATGTTATGTTTCCAGATTTGTTTTATAATTTTTATGTAATTGTAGGTAAATTTGACATGAGGGATATGGCAAAGATTCTACGAGATGAAAAGAGTGGAATATGTATGTCAGGTGGTGGTTATGCATCAACTGGAAGTCAGATATCAATTATTTCAACTGGAGGATCCAAATCTCCTCCATTACACTGGTTTACAGCAACACCCAATCCAAACACTAGTGTTTTCAAGCCATTTATTTTTTGTCCAAATGTCGACATTGGTGATTTAACCATATCACCAAAAGTAGGCAGAGATAATCCTGGAAAACCAAAACCTGGTGTAGACCGAAGACATGAGCTTT
The DNA here is from genome assembly GCA_002080025.1 of Modiolus philippinarum. NCBI lineage: Eukaryota > Metazoa > Mollusca > Bivalvia > Mytilida > Modiolidae > Modiolus > Modiolus philippinarum. The sequence goes on from MJUU01072184.1 coordinate 35,882, forward strand.
ATAAAGGACATTCTAATTTTGTAAAATTATTGGAAACAGAAAATCCAATGGGCGCAATGGTCTCTGAAAATCTGAAAGAATTGCAGGATAAATGTATAGAGGATATGATGGAAATTTTACAAAATTTTGATGAACAAAGCTGTATGAAAGTAGCAGAAATTTTTAAACATATGTGTAATATTGAGATCAATTTCTACAAAATTGGGTAAATTTACAGGAAAAATAGGACATTTCGTATCGTGTTTCTTATGATTGATCTCATGAGAAAGTGTAGGTTTGTACACCTAAGTATAAAAAGGGATAATTTTTTACTGTTTATATGTGGCTTGGTGTGTCTAAGCTTCCAATCACAACATTTTCTAGAATTTTATTTGGTTAGTCATTTAATTAACAGTTTTCTAAAAGAAAATGAAAAAGAGTTATGAAGTAACTTGATTATGTAGAAATTAGAACTAATTAGTTCGCCTCAACGAAGTTGAGGGGGACTATTTGAGTACCCCCGGAGTCCGCGTCCATGTCCGTGTCCGCATTTAGGTATATATCTTGGTAACTATGAAGGGTAGGGTCATCAAACTTTGTGTACAGATGCATCTTGGGCTATCTCACAGCCTCCAGGAAAATTAGGTCTCTTTGACCTATATTTTCAGCTTGACTGGCTTTCAGTAAATGTACATGGTAGGATCATCTAACCTTACATGTGCATGCATCTTTGGGGGTAGGTCAGCATCCAGGAAAAATTAGGTCACTTTGACCTATATTTTCCGCATGATCAACTTACATTCAAGTTTACGTCCGAGTTCAGACATTCAAGTTTACATCCGAGTTCAGATCTAAGTAATCGTACATGGTACAATCATCTAACCTTGCATGTGCATGCATCTTTGGGGGTAGGTCAGCATCCAGGCAAAATTAGGTCTCTTTGACCTATATTTTCCGCATGATCGACTTACGTTCAAGTTTACTTCAGAGTTCAGATCTAAGTGACTGTACATGGTAGGATCATCTATCTTGCTTGTGCATGCACCTTTGGGGGTAGGTCAGCATCCAGGCAAAACTAGGTCACTTTTCTAGATCTGTTTATGTCCGAATTCAGGTCTCAGTTACTGTTCATGGTAAGATCATCTAGCCTTTGTATACATGCATAAGGGATGGTAAATGAGCACCCTGGCCAAATATGGTTTCTGTGTCCATGTGCCATAACGAGGCGAACTTTGTAATCCTTGATTACCTATGGTTTTTTTTTGTTGACAGAATTGATCAAATGTCTCATACTTTTCCATAATGATGCCTTCGTGATTTGGAGTTGAAAGATATGATATTTTTTTTTTGACAATTAAAAACTCTTTTGTGGGGGACTTCATTTTGTTGTTTGCGAAGAAAAATTTTTGGATAGGACTTGCAGGGTATTTTGACCTTGGTCATATGACAATTTCTTCTTTACTAAGAACTTTTTTGCCTGGAAGGCAGACTTCAAGTGCAAGGATGTTTATATTTGGTATGTAAAGAGTTCTTTCTAGTCGAATCTTACTGACTATAAACATCATAATGAGGATTTTTTAAACATTTGTGTTTGAATGTTACATTCCTAATCATGCTAAAGTTATATATTTCACATGGCATTTATTTTAAGACTGTTGTTTCCATAAAAGTTTAGCTCTGTGCATTCCTTAAAGCAGCATACGTAAATGCTTGAGGACAATTGTCAATTAAGTTAGACCTAAACAATGAGATTTTGTATTATTTTCTGTGATATATTTTACTGTGTTTCAAGTAAGGGCTTATACCAAAATTCTTGCTAGCAGCTAAACAGATAAAACCTGTAATTACAAAAATTGATTCTAAATAAGCATTGATCTGCTCTGAGTAGGGTAAGAGTTTAGTCAGAATTTAGATTTAACTTCAAACTGTTTTGCCTGTCATGTCATGTTATTGTTGTATATGTTAACAAAAATACCTGTAGTATTTATTCATATTTTAAGAGGATTAGGAACTTAAGACCAAACACTTAAAAGAAATTGAAATATTGTGTCTATGCAAAGAATACAGTGCAGTGCCATACCACTGCTTGGAATCTGATTCTGTGTCAAACTTTTTTAGCAAGACATAAGTTCTTTAAGCAAGCATTTCTTTGTTGAGGTTAAAAAGGCATCACATACAAAGGAATGCCAATATCACCCTCAAAAGCAAATATCAGACATCAGAGGTTGTTCCAGGCCTTAAAGGCTGTTCAGTTTTATGGTAAGGAAAAACTGAAAATAAAAGCTTGATGAAATCTTCCTGAGAAATAAAACTACAAAAAATTGTCTGACGTCGAAGACTGAAGTTTTATATTTATGTAATGCTTAAGGCTAGTTTGTTTTTACCTTTGTTTATAAGTATGATATATTATACATAATGATACACTGGCAGTAAAAAGGTGATGGTTTGACAGGTATTTACAGTCATTTTTTTTAGCTTGCAATTTTTGTTTATTTTTAGATAATCAGATGGAATTATCCATATTAAACATACCTGTGTAATCAGACAAATTGACTTTGGTTGTTTCTGGTTATATTAATATATACAAATGACAAATAAATACATAAAGTATTAGAAAATTTTATTTTTATATTTGGCATTAAATATTAGAACACTACACCAAGTGAGTACCTCATAATATTTTACAAGGTACTGAGATCTGTTTGAAAATGAAATAATTCGAAGGTTTTTCTTTAGAAAGAGTTCTTATTCTTTTTGAATTCACCTAAATTCACAGTAACCTCGGCATTTTGTTATTTGATGGAAACCTAACATTTACCATGCTTAAAACTGTTGATATCCAAGAAAACTTTGAATCTGCAGTGCATTAAATGCATAAGGTGCACAAATGATTGTATTTTTTTTTAAATCACATATACATGCAATGTACTGTTGCAAAGATTGTAAATAACCAGTTAATATTAAGAATTCAGTTAGCTGTGACCAGTTATTACAGCTTTACCACAAACTAATCCAGTGCAATAGTCTTATTTATGATTTTATGTTTGTTAATTTATATTTTTATAACAAGTTATTTGTGCCAGTAAATTGATTTATTTATTAAAATTTTACATTCATTATGTGTTGTATTGGTGCAAAAATATGAAGTGTTAAATTGATGTCTATATATGCAGTGTTATTATATGTGATGCTTAACTGAGGTATCAATAAAATATACAGAATTAGTATTTACTTGATATGCTGCCTTACTGTAAACATTTAGTCTTAACATTTGAAATAGTTACTGTTTCATGATAGAATGTGTTATGGAGGCTCACTCCTGATGTTGTTTATATTAAGGATTTCTTGGAACCTATTTTAATTTACTAAACATTGTAGACTATATGAAATGGTAAAAAGAAATATATAGGTCTGTGTGCTTTTAACCAAGATACAAGACATTAAAACATTTGGCGGGTAATGGATTTCTCTGGATTTTCCCTTAATTTATCAATAGGACTATTTTTTGTCTAAAAGCTAGGAAGTTATATCAAGAATTTTATGAAAACTTATCAGGGGTCTTAATCTGACCCATAGAAGACATTCATGAAATAAAAGGTGGGGTCTGTGTGCAAAATTCTTTAAGCCATTGAACTGGATAAAACCAGAGGAGTTCCAGATCTAACATAAAGTCAAAAATGTGACGAGTGAGCCACCATAATGAATAAACTCTCAACAAAGACCAGACAAATTTAAGACTTGGTTTGTCCAAACTTGACCCAAGTCTGTCACATGGTAAGTAGGAAAGCTTGTTGTGATTGTTTATTTTGAGGAAGCAAACCTCAATTTTCTAATGATAATGCCTTAACCAATAGACAGGAATTTTTCTTCAAGAAAGTTTCCAGGAAGCATTTTTTTGGGGTAGTGGAAGGGTTAAGTTGTAACATTTGGGTATATATTTTGTATTATAAGGGCTTTCACATTGTACATGTTTTGTTTCATATTGCAAATTCTTTCAAGTAGTACCAGAATATCAAACCTGGTAACCTTGGAATGAGATTATCTGCAAATATTTCACCACAAGTTGCTTTACAGTTTGATATTGTCTGTTTTAATATTCGTTGTCATTGGGTCATGACATTTTCCTCAATTTATCCTATATCTATAAAATTTGTATTTTTAACATTCAGAAGAGTTTCTTCATTTAAAACTTTTAACATTTGACATATCAGTTGAATGGTAAGTGATACGGGTTTTGTATTCACAGATGGACATGTATTATTTATCACTCTGAAGCTTGTTAATTGCTATTCATGCAATAGATTTAATCTCTACTGCCATTCGTTGGTTTAATTGTTCACAAAACGCATGTTCTTTTTACTAGCTCACCTGATATGAAGGTCATTTAATATCAAAATACCGAGGTTACTGTAAAATTAGTTTCTGCATATGACCATATGGACACTTCTGTCTCTTCAGTGCAGATCAAATTGAAATGTTTGGAAGACCATTAACCAAATATTTGGAAAATCTGAAAGAGCACTAATAACCAAAACGATCTTAATGGAACGACCAAAACAGCTTATGTGAGCTATTGCCATCGCTTTGCGTCCGTGGTCGGTCCGTCAGTCTGTCATCGTTAGCTATTTACATGTTCATTTTCTCTGCTGAAATTCAGTCAGACTTTACAGGAATGATATATGGAAGCTTTGAAAAAATGGTCCCAGCATATTTTTTTTTGCATGGGACCCCATGGGAAAACCACATTTCAATCTTCTCTTCCGAAACCAATGAAGCAAATCAACCAAACTTTACAGGAATGATGAATAGAAGGTCTTTAAAAAGACTGATCATTTGTTCCGATCTAATAAAAACGCAGCCGGTACTACATTACCTAGCTCAGAATAGGCCATATCCGAGATCTGGTATTTAGATTTACCAGTTGTTGTTTGTCCGCCCTACGTCACAAACATGTCCACCCCATGTGACCAGATCAATGACGTTTTGGGCTTTATGACGTGACGTTTTCTATACTGTGACGTGTTGAAAAGTGGTCCTGTGAATACTAATACCACAGCTCGGATATGGTCTATTGAACCCTATGGGAAAATCACATTTTCAACATCTTCTTGGAAACTTCGAAGGAAAATCAATCAAACTGTAGAAGAACGATGTATGAAAATTCGTTTACAAAGATTGCTCATGATCTCTTTCCAATCCGATAAAAACATGACTGCCGGTAGTTTAGCACTGATCCAAATTCAACCAAACTTTAGAGGAATGGTATATGGAAGGCATTTTCAATCTGATGAAAAATAAGGCCGCCAGCGGGGAACAGTTAAATATTTGTCCTTACGTGAAAATAATCATTTTCGTCATATGCTCAGTACTATTGAAGCACACTAAACACAACTTTATTGGAATGAAGAATGGAAGATACTTTACCTGTTTACAAAGATTACTTATTTCGGTCATATCAGACAAAAACATGAACCCCAATTCTGAACAGTTTAACATTTAACCCTATGGGAAAACCCATATTTTGATTTTCTTCTCTCAAAACACAAGCAGATTCCATCAACCAGAAATAATAAATGGAAGATCGTTCACGAAGATTTAGCCTGGGAGGTTGGGACAGGTTCGACCAGGCTAACGAAGATTGATCATTTAATTCCAATCCGATCAAATCATGGCTGCCGGCGCGGAACAAATTTTATCATTGGAGCCTTGGGGTAAAAGATATTTTCATCTGAAAACATTAAAGAAAATCCAACCAAACCTAAAAGAAATGATGTATAGAAGGTCCTGTACAAAAAAATGCTCATTGTATTCCTTTGTTGAAAAAACCATGGGCGCTAGTGTGAAACAGTTTAACATTGGACCTTTCCTTTCAAATCACTGAAACAAATTACAGAAATAATAATAAGGTACTTTACAAAGATTTTCATCAATTCCAATCAAAAAAAAGGAGAAAAAAAACGCTGTCAGCGCAGAGCATAGTTTAATATTGGAGATTTTTGGAAATGGATGTTTTCATCTCTTCACCTGAAACCACTGAAGCGAATTCAACCAAACTTAGGAGGAAGCATGGCCACTAGCACTGAACAAAGTTTAATACTGGACAAAATAGGTTATCTTTTTCTACATCCATTCTGATACCATTTATTAACTTGAACTCTATTGGGATAATGTAGGGAAGGTCCTTTACACAAAGATAAGAATATCAACTGGACCTGACAAATACATGGCTAAACATTAAACCATATTCGACAGAAATGTCATTATGATAGGCATGGATTAGAAACATCTTTTCAGGTGAACTATAGAGACTCAGTCTCTGAGCCCATACGGTTTATACATAGTATTGCCCTAAGTCAGAAGAGGATGCATATAAGGCTAACATGAAAAATGCGAACAATACTGATTCATATCAGTGTTGTACAATACTAGTATGAAATTTGTTTACTAGTATTGTGTGCTACCATACTGGTATTACCAGTTTTGCATTGATGAGAATTCTAGTACCGATATATGTATTGTCAGTATTGTACTTTGAATAATACTGTTCTTGAAAATTCTGGTATTACCATAACCAGTAATCTTTTGCGTACGTTAACACGGGGCCTAACCTCTACGCAATATTGTCTATTGATAAGACGCAGACAAGTTCGTATTAGGCTCGGAGCGTCTCAACACGATGCAAACAGGAACGGAAAGACCGGAAAAGGTAAGAAAAACTATAGTTTCCTCTACAAATGCAATAAAAGTAACACGCTCATTCGGAGAAATGTCCTTTTATTGATTCAAAGACATTTTCAAAATAGTAAAACTGCTTGCCAATATCTTGTTTACTTTGAATAATGAATGTAAATCGCGAACACGTACAGTTTCCGAAGTCAATTTAAAGACCTAAAATAGATATTAAGTAACAATTTTATACGTATTATAGTCATATCGAAATGGTCTTCAAATATATTTGTAAAAGCATTTTGGTTTATATCATAAGTAGTCTATGCTCAATATTTTTGGAGTACAAGTAAAAAATGTGTTGATGCGTCCTAGTACAAACCATTAAATTAAAGGATGCATACTGTTATCCTTTCAGATAATGGAAAAAAGAAAGAGCCATTTAACAACAGGAAAAATCACATTCTCATTTTCGGAACTGTTTAATCATTGCATTTTTACAGTGCACCTATGTAGCAAATATTAGTTTGATTTAATGCATTGATGTGTAAAAGCTTCTAGATCATTGGTCCGAACCCGAATTAAAAGTATTTCCATTTTGAGGAGACCTGATGTAGCTGAAACTTTGTCCGCCATTCATGACATGCAAGCTGATAAAGCTCCTAATAACACCATTTTTATATGCAAAATATTGCAAGATGTCCCAGTAAAGAGTTGGGGATCGATTCATCTGCAGGTTATCTCGCACATACTGTAACGACACTGTCAAAAGAGGAGGTCATTGCCAATCAAAAGCCAGTGTCAGTTAGTGAGGTATCTTGTGGTGTTCTCTGCTTGCATTTACAGCATTTTATTGCATGTTCAGCAATATGTACTACCTATGAAAGCTTATTTGGGTCACATTATGAGTTGCCACATAAAATAAAATCAACACAAATATATGGCCACGAGAAACAAATCGTTCCCACGATTTAAAAAATTGTGGCCACGAATAAACAAATCGTTCCCACGATTTAACAAATTGGGGCCACGAATAAACAAATCGCTCCCACGATTTAACAAATTGGGGCCACGAATAAACAAATCGTTCCCACGATTTAATAATTCGTGACCACGAAAAACATACTGTGGCCACGAATTAACAAATACTGTGATAGAAGTTTTGCTTCCGTAACAAATGTGGATATTGGAAAATTCAAAAGATCTAATTGATATTCTGAAATCCAGACCATTGTCCTAAAAGCAATAAGACTTTTTATTTCTCCACTCTGCACACCATGGTACCTCATGAACAACTGCAAGCAAACCTTTCCATTATCATTCGACGTCGTTTCGTGAAAAGTGATGCTTATAGACGTTTTACTTATCTAGTCATAGGCTGTAATAAATCGTACTTTGTTCGACAGCAATATAAATCTAAAAAAAGGTACACCAAAGAAGACATCATTAAAATATTGGACTTTCTTATCGATAACATTTTTGCGACTGTTTCAATAGACGGTCGACATCCCAATGGGTTACGAATTGTGTACCTCTTCTGGTCGACCATTTTTCTACTCCTATGAAGTTGATTTTCTTGATGGGCTGATGAGAAATATGGCAAAAAACTAGCAAAATCTTTCAATAACAGCTTCCGAACATAGATGATGTTCTGTCATTAAACAATTCTCGTTTCGGTGGCTACCTTCATCTGATCTATCCAGATGAGTTAGACACTAAGCATACCACAAATTCTCCCAACTTGGCTTCTTATCTTGAACTTATCTTGAAATTGACTTTGGAGGGAAACTTTACACTAAACTTTATGACAAGCTAGATGATTTCATCTTTCCAATTGTCAATTTTCCTTTCCTGTCGAGTATCATTCTGTCTGCCCCCAGCGTTTGACGTATATATTTAACAACTTATACGTTTTCCCCGGGCTTGTTAACAGTACTATGATTTTCGCTGCAGAGTCCAACGACTGACTACCAAAATTCTCAGTCAAAGATATGTTTTTTGCAGTTGAAGTCGTCTCTGATAAAGTTCTTTGGTCGTCACCATAAGCTGATAGATCGTGACTGGAAATTTATTTCCGATATGAAATCAGGAATTTTTCCGGAGTCTAATTCGTTTCATATTTACTCGATTGTGACTATTGTACCTGGTGTGACTTTTTGTTTATGGGCAACATGGCGGTAGCTAATTAGCTGCTAACTTCGCTAACTCAATTACTTAGAAGTACTCTTTTTGGGCCTGTGTTGCTCAATTTGAAGTCAGTACTTCGGTGCTGACCCGAAAGCCGATTCTATTTGGAACCTTGCAATATCTAAATTTTTGTAAATTTTGTTTAAAACTAAGGAGTATCTCCCTCATGCAAAGCTCTGTCCTGAGCTGTTTTGGCTTTACTTTTAGATCATATTGGGTATTTGTTCTCTATCAGTTTTTGAACATCTTTGAGTTTATGGTCTTCCAAATGTTTAGATTTTATCTGCACTGAAGAGACATAATTTTTCGAAATGCGCATATGCAGAAAATTTACAGTAACTTCGGTATTTAGTTATTTGATCATAGAGTTGTGTGTCTGTGTTTATTGTAGTCTGTTTTGTTGCCAGTACTAATTTTGTCTCTGTCTTATGGATTTCATGAGTCCTGGATTGTCCTTCGGTATTTTCTTCCCTTTCTTTAATGTTTTACTTATATGTTCAATTGGGTCCGACTCCTCCGTTTTTGTCTTGTACGAGCTGCATCCATAGTTATTGTACTTACAACTACATTGAAGTTTAAAACGAAAGAAACGACCCCATATAGACTTATATTAATTGAAATGTATAAAAATTGCATTCAAAAGAGACAAAAATTACCACAAGCTGTATTATTCTTCGGTATGTACACGTAGTCCGCAAACAAGCATTAAAATACTCATATGTTATGCAAGGCAAACTCGAGTACTAGTGTCGGCTGAATAATCGTTCATGCACAGCAATTTTAGTCTTATAGTTGACTTCCGAATGGGTATTTTCAATTTTGAACAAGGTTTGTTAAATTTCGATAAAATGCAGATTTTTTGTAATAGATTTGGAAACTCCGAGCAAATAAAGGCGTATTTGGGACGATCCGAGCCTAGTCTTGACGTAAAGGTTATGCCCCGTGGTTAAAGGTCACAGTATTGCACTGTAAACAATGCTGTTTCCACTGGTATTGTACAATAGAATTATAGTATTTACAATATTGTTACTGCTTACAATTCTAGTATTACTATTTTGTTCCTGTGGACAATTCTAGTATTTCCAGTATTGTTACTGTAAGGAAATCTTTCTATTGCCAGTATTATTACTGCAAGGAAACCTTAGCATTGCCAGCATTGACAATGCGGTCAGTCCTTGTATTGCCATTGTTTTTACTGTGGATAAGTATTGTTTTGCCAGAATTGTTATCATGGCTTTTGTATTACTGTAAAGATTTCTTGTATTGTCAGTACGTTTATTCTTTTATTGTCGGTATTGTTATTCTGGATAATTTTTGCATTACTGGTATGGACAGTTCTTGTTTTGATATTGTTTCTGTTGGTTTTCTTGTATCACCTGTATTGTTACTGAGGACAATGCTCGTTCTATCGTACTTTATGAATTGTTACCGTGAACAATTTATGAATTGCCACTATTGTATAACTGTTGAAAATTGTTTTACATTCAGTATTTTAACTTTGAAGTTTTCTTGTTTTATCGTTATTGTGACGTTGGGCACTTCTATTAATGCCAATTATGGTATCGTGGAAAATTACTGTATTGCCAGAATTATATATGTGGTAAATTACTGTATTGTCAGAATTATATCTGTGGAAAATTACTGTATCACACTTAACTATGGACATTCTGCATTGTTAGTATTGTTACTCATGGGAATTTTTGTATTGCTAGTATTGCCACTCCGATGTGGCCAGCTGTAATGGTGGTGTCAGGGGAGAGTATGCAGATTATTTTCTATGAAAAGGTATATGATAAACAAATTTCTATACAAGACATTATAATTATAATAAAAACGAAATAAAATATAAATTCAACTAAAAAAACATCTAGAAAGGAATTTTTAAATCAGGAAGTTGAAAATTTTGTTATTAAAATCGTTTCATCATGTTCATATTTGTGTGGTTTCATTTTATTCTTTTTGTGTTTAATGACGCAATTACAAGTCATCAGCAAGTATAGTCACGGATACAATATTTATAAATCTCTTGAATTTGTGTATTCAATCAGAGACATTAAATGTCATTGATTCAATTTTGCTGTTTATTTTGTGATAAAAACAAGTATACTCTGACAAAAGTCAGAATACTCAAGCTGAGTTTAAGTTAATTTTTTTTCATTCAATGAATCTAATTTTTGTATATTGACAAGTTATTGATCTTTATTCGTGCACAAATTGTTACTAGTATGGGTGATAGGAACAAAACCGAAAGATGCAATAAGAAGAAGTGATAGAGAGATACAGATTGGCAACTACTCAATACGTCAAGGGTTACAGACATATAGTACCGAGGATGCAACCAAGATGTTAACAACACACTCATAACTCTTCGATAGTTTTTGTGAAAGCTGATAAAACCGTATTTAAATTCGACGCCAGTGCCATAAATATTGCAGTTTTGTAGTTTTTTATTACAATATAAACTCAATTACTGTTCAAATCTTTCAAGTATAATTTTTGGATCAATATTCTTCTGTTACGCTTCAGTGAACATGCACGGGAAAATATTAGAAATAGATATAGGTCTCATTCTGATAGATAACTGGTTTCATGTTTGTTGTAGGTACTGATGTTTATTAGCTAAACCTGAACTGGTATATTTAACAATAAAAGAAATTATTCTATAATATATAAATACTAATGGTAAAAATTGCATTGACATTAAAATGAATAAAAAAGGATATTCACTCGATAGAAAGGATATTAGGATATTCACCGCGGGAAACGTCACGTGCGACATATTTTTAGAAAAAGGGAAATCCCGTTTTTATATCGTCCAATCATATTGCTATATATTCTGCTGAAGTGAAATATCCAGGTAAATCCTGCAATTTGATGAGGGTGGTAAAGGGTTATTTTCGTGCAACGTTTTTGGCATTTTATAAATTCGTGTTTTCGTGTTTTGTGTTTTTATTCCTCGTGTTTTCGTGTCGGCATTATTCCACGTGCCTCGTTTTTGCCTATATTTTGAGCTCGTGATTCGTTTTTGGATATTTTATACTTCGTGCGTGTTCATTTTCCTGTAAAAAATCGGGACTTGTTCCAATTAGAATTGTAACGTATCACAGAGCAAAATTTCATAGATTTTCATTGATTTTAAGAGCTTTCAGGTAAAAAAAAAATTTAGATAGGATCAAGTTTTCAAGTTTTCGGTGAACTACGAGCATCAATTTTCCGTGTTTCGTGATTGGCCATTTTATCAATCGTGATTCGTTTTCGGCAATTTTTAAGCACGTTCTTTCGTGTTGAGGACCCCCCTTTACCACCCCCTTTGATTGGTTACCTTGACAGGGGATATGAGACCGTATCCCCGTGGTAGCAAAATCACAATTTTTTAACGCTAATAATAGCAAAATTATAGCACCTCTAGCAGAATATAAAAGTTATTCGGGCTTCACAGGGGATACGGGTTCATATTCCCTGTCTTTGCCCTCTGTGATATAAAACACAGACAGAACCCGTATCCCCTGTGAAGATTCCCGAATAACATATAGTAACATTGTCGCGTGACAACGTCATCGGCATCACTAGAAACATAATGGCTACATCTAAAGAAAAGACGATTCGCTTGTATTGATCAGCGGAAAATGGTACAAATATGGAAAACGCAAGACACTTAAAATACTTAAAAAGCCAGCGGAACACTGGTAAAGTCGTTCACACAATATTTTGGGAAAAAATCTCACTACTGTTCGGATGTCGACAACACATATCGCAGAATCGTCGCACACTATACAGATCCATTATTACGGATAAAAAAATATTTTTTTGAATAAAGTTTTCAAAGAACGTTCGCTGGTTGCATAAAAATGTCAATCCCCTCCCTTCTCCACATCCTCCCACCAGTGTGGAACAATCGGAAAAAGATAAATGACGAAGCTGACTCTTTTAACGAACATCTGTTGTTTAAAGCCTCGTCAGAACAACTAAATGGCGACAGCAGAATAATTCAAAAATCTGATTGGTTACTAAATACTAGTATTACTAAAAGGTTGCAAATAACACTGATCGTTCTTTGAAAAAGGCACATACTAGTATCACAGAACATATCAAACCTTTTTTCGATTTACAAGCAAATACTTTTCAAGTACTGAGTTCATTCACTTCATATTATTTTGGATCTCAAATTTCCTTTGAAAACAAATAACGTATAGTTCTGTCAATATGATTTACATATACATTTCCTGCAAGTCAAAAGTTGAAAACTCGGTGTTAGCTAGAATCTGAGAATATCTGAGAGTAAAGATTATAATTAAAATATATTTATTGTTCTACTTATCCACAAAATATTTTTTTCAAAAGTATATATTTCATTTATTTTATGTAATGTCCAAAGTCACCCATAGAAAATTTCTAGGTGTATGGTATAATACATGATAACTAAAGAATTATTATGTATTTATCGGATAATAGAATAAAACAGTTACTGTCTTTAGTTTCGGTAAATGTGCAGTGTTATTGACTTTTGGGAAAACAGATATTCACCTCGTCATGCGGCTCGGTGAATATCTGTTTTCCCAAAAGTCAATAACACTGCACATATACCTCAACAAAAGACAGTAACTGTATAATATTCGGAAAGCCTACAATTTTTCTCCTGAATCATAACAAAATGTCCAATTACATACTGATATTAGTCCGCAAATAGAAATAGTTCGTAAAATGTGACATTCAAATTTATATAGATATGTTTACTACAGATGAACACTCACCAAAAGATTGACATCCAAGCATGTATTTAGCGAACTGCAAAATTTGAAAATCGAATATTTGACACGAACAAATTTAGTACCGTAATAGATAACTCGAGCGCCCCTTGCGCTTGAGTAAATATATGTACGAGTTTACATGGACCGTATTTATAATTATCAAAGACTAATAGCTTCTTACATGAGAACAGATAAAAGATCGGTATATCTTACAAGATTGCAAGACATTCCATCTTTCTCGACTGGAGCGCAGCGAAACGAGAGAATAACTTAAGACGAAGAATTTCTTACATGGGTGAAAGATATACCGATCTTTGATTTTGATCGAATACAAGTAGCTATTGTTTCCATAAAATAAGATTTTCATTGTTCCGAAACCTTTAATGGAGAAGTAAAATTCCCATCCCTTTAAACACACTTTCCAATGTGACGTGACTAATTTGTAATGTTTCGTCATGGATACTGTCATTGATTCATAAAAATGAACAGTTCTGATTGGCAGAAAACCGAGTTGAGACAAGTGCACTTGAGCTCGTCTCAACTCGGTCGTCTCTCACCAGAAATGACCAGTTATGGAAGAAGTATGAATCCTTTAAACAATATATCTCGGTTCCAGAATCTACATTTTATCATATAAGGTTTTTTTTTTTTTAAATTTGGGTCTTTCACGTGTTTCAAGGGTAACCTCTCATCAGTAGCATTAAAGTCAAATAATATGGAAAGCTATAATTAAAAAGTAGTCCAAAAAGAAGTACTCATTTCCAAAACACGTGTACAGCATAACGAAATTTACTGTTTTTATGCATTTTCGGTATTTTTTGTATATCCAAACATTTTTAATAAAGAAAATCTAGCAAGAAATGTATCAGAAAACCTTTATAAAACAACATTCTGGTACTCCCGCTATCTTTCACTTCATATTTTCATAGAAAATCGAATCGCAAGTAACAAAATTAGCCAATTAAATAGTTCTTGTATAGATTTTCTGTTCACTTTCTAGCATAGTTATCTTTTATATTCTCTTTTATATATTAGTCCCAGTATATATGCATAAATAATCATTATATCGATTTAAGACATTTTGTGTTGTGTTAATAGTACCTGCTGTATTCAGAAATTTATCGTAATATACATAGTTACAATAAGAGTTTAATGAATCTGTCAACCTTTCATCTAAAATCTAATTGGAAGTAATCTAGCGTGAAATTAAACTGCAAAGATTTGCATCAATTAAAAGTGCAAAACCAGCGGTTTTCGATAACAAAATATTTGTTCCTATCTCTTAGTACTTTTTTGGTACTTTGATCGAGTGAAGGACTTGTACAGTTAAAGTAAAATAGTATTTCGATAACAATTCTTTAGACTTGTTTAACCTGTTGAATACATTTATAAATGAGTACAGCAACAATGAAAATAACTCTGAAAAAAAAGATTTCCATCTCAACAGCATAGTACATGGTGCCCAGAAAACAAAAACTGATGACTCATAACTTTCACTCGTCACAATGTCTGTAAACCTGAGGAGGACATGTATGTGGAACAAAACAACAATATTTATCTGTGTACTTGAAGTCTTGAACTCTAATTGAAAATTCCTTTTAACTTACTACGTAGATGATCATTTCTTTTAACGATCTTCAACATTTTAATAACAATTGCACTACCGCAAATGGAAAAGGGGGGGGGTGGCGCCCCATAAAACCGGTCTAACCATCCGTTTCTTTGGAAATGCCTGTACCAAGACAGGACCATTGCGGTAAACAATATTTACGGTGGTTTCCACCTGATTATGAACTTCGGTTTTTACAACTGTGTTAGGTAATTTTTTATTACTCCCATTTTCAGAACATATGGCAAAATCTGACCGTTTTGCTAATTTGCATATATCGCCATTTTTAGACAAAATGGCGTCAAAATATCAAATACATTGTTCAAGGAATGAAACATTTTCATGAAGGGCCCGGACATTTTATAAAAATGTCAGTTTTACATGAATAAAATGTAGAGTTTACGTTTCCCTCCTTCACCACACATTCAAATGAATAAAATATCTTAAAAATTCAAGGTTCCCAGAAGGAAATAATATTTGAAGCGAATTGCGTAGTATTGTCTTTTGTCAAGATATTGCAAGATGTCGATTTTCTGTGATTTGAAATTGAAATAGTAAAGTAATCTCAAGATGTAAACAACTTGTCATGAAATAATATGCAAGTGTTGAACAATAATAATTCAGTGATATACCTACTCACATCAACAGAAATGAAATAAAGGTTCCCATGGATTTTAAAAATTGCATGTTTTTGATGAGGACCTTATGAAACTGTCCCAATTTTGTCAACATTTACACAGATTTCACATTTATTTCATGAAATTCGCGCCGGAAACTTTATTTGTGCAGGTAAAATTAGAGTTCAATGCGGTGAAAAAGATAATATTATCCGTATAACGCTGGTAATTGAAAAAGTGGATTCAGGCACTTCACTATGGTCACGTGGTATAACTGCCTATGAATATTCATAAATTTGCATAAAAAAGTAACCCTCATTTTTCCATATGAGGTATTTGCGAGGTCAAGTTTTTGCCGTTAATTAGGCATCATTACAGAGAATTTTGAATAGGGATGTTTTGACATTTGATGATGACAATATTTGTCTCCTTGAATGGGCCTTTTAGGAGTAATTATTAGAGATGATATCGGACTATTTGGAGAGAGGGGGCGTTTTGGTAGGAAGTATTTTGCAAAGGAATTTTTAGATTGTTTGGAAAGGAGGCGTTTTAACAATATGTGTGTGTGTGTGTGTGTGTGTGGGGGGNGGGGGGGGGGGGGGGGCGGTTATGGTAGGGGGCGTTTTGACAAAGAATTTGGGCTGTTTTGAAAGTGGGCGTTTTGACAATATTTGGGGGCGTTTTGGCAATGTGGCTTTTTGATCAGCTTCCTAAATTTGCAATTGAAATGTTGTGGACAGTTAAAAGATAGTAAGTAGATAAGGCTCAATGAGTGATACTCCATTGGCTGGAATAACCCCCCCCCCCCCCCCNCCCCCCCGTGCAGTACCCCACTTATGATCTCCACCCATATTTTTCAGTCCGTCTATATCCCCTCTTCAAAATTAAACATGTTAACATGAGCATAACCTGCACGCAATATTGGAACAGGCCCCCTTTTTAGACCCACGCAACAAAATTTTGGAAAATTTCGTTTTTGATCAAAGTTTTTCTTTCAATTGCTTCAAATCGTTGATTGGTGCTTCTCAGTTATGAAAAAATGGTAAAGAATGATAGCCTATGGTATAAGCATTACAAATATCCCACATAAGTACCATTTCTATACCCAATACGTTATAAAAATTGAAAAATCTTACCCCTACCCCTTCGAAATGTTGACATAAATTTTAAGATTTTTTCTCGAAATCGTGTAAGTTCAGTGGTGCTAAGAAACCAGTATGTTTTTCATTTCATAATTCTTGGAATTGATTTTAGTCTTTTAATGTCCTTTCTTAGAAATTAAGCATGTTAACATAATGTAAATATGTTCTGAATGACCATGCAAACTATCACTTTTAAATAGACAAATAAAACACATCTTTGAATATTTCCGTTTTCTACAAAGTTTTGTCCTTTTTTTGTTTCATCTTATCTATGAGTGGTTCAAAATCATAAAAAGATGGAACAAAATGGAAGTGCATAATGTCCTCTTTGCAACTGGTACAAATTATGGCAGTTTTGAAGTATTATAAACTTCCTACATCCATAAAACTTACCCCTACCCCAACATATTTACTCTAAAATTGTCAATTTTTTTGTCTATGTTCGCGTAAAAATTACCGGAACACGAAAATTGTGTGTTGCATATGACAAGGTTGCATGAATTATATTGTGATTTCGTATTTTAACTGCCATTTGTTGACTTGAACTCAACATCTTGCCCCAAATTTATGAAAAATTGGCATTTTCAACATTTCAGATTTATCCAAAGTTCACTGTTAAATCGTTATACATTCAAAATCTGGAGGATATATCTGCAGATATGCCAATTAATTGTTCTTAGGGATGTATAAGTTGTCTCAAAAATTGCTTAGAAAAACAGGGAGTGTTTAATGTGACTCTGGATACCGAAAATCTTACCTTTGCCCAAACAAATTTTCCCTAAAATGGTCAATTTTTTTCTCTATGTTCGCATAAAAATAACCAGAACACGCAAACTGTGTGTTGTATATGACAAAGTTTCATGAATAACTTTATGATTTGCTATCTTAACAGACATTTGTCGACTTAAACTCAATATCGATCCCAAAATTAATGAAAAATGGGAATTTTCAACATTTCAGATTTATCTAAATTCCACTGTTAAATCGTTAAATATGTCAAATCCGGAGGATATATCTGCACATTTGCCATCTAATTGATCTAAGCGATTCATTAGTTGTCTTAAAAACATTGTTAAGAAATACCAATGAGTGTTTAATGTGACTCTGAATACCGAAAATATTACCCCTACCCCAACAAATTTTCCCTAAAATTTGTCAATTTTTTGTCTATGTTCGCATAAAATTAAATCAAACACGCAAAATGTGTGTTCAATATGACAATATTGCATGAATTGCATCACGATTTGATATTTTAACAGCCATTTGTTGACTTAAACTCAACATTGTATCAAAAATTGAGGAAAAATGGGAATTTTAAACATTTCAGATTTGGTCAAAATTCACTGTTTACCCGTTATATATGGCAAGTCTGGGGGATATATCTGCAGATATGCCAATTAATTGTTCTAAGGGATATATTAGTTGTCTGGAAACAGTGCTTAAAAATCAAGGAACGTTTAATGTGACTCTGAATACCGAAAATCTTAGCCATACACCAACAAATTTTCCCTAAAATGGTCAATTTTATGTTCGCATAAAAATAACCAGAACACGAATAATGTGTGTTATATATGACAATGCTACATAAATAACATCATGATTTTGTATTTTAACAGCCATTTGTTGACCTAACTCAATATTTTGCCCCGAATTGATGAAAAATGGGTATTTTCTGTATTTCAAATTTGTCCAACGTTCACAGTTTAGTCGTAATATATGTCAAATCTGGAGGATATGTCGGCAGGTATGCCATTTAATGGTTCTGTGCGATGCATTAGTTGTCTTAAAACATTGTTTAGAAAAGCAAAGAGTGTTTAATGTGACTCTAAATACCTAAAATCTTACCCCTACCCCCACAAATTCACCCTAAAGTAGTCATTTTTTGGTCTATATTCGCATAAAAATAACCAAAACCCGCAAAGACTGCATTGGATATAAATATGTTGCATTGATCGTATTATGATTTGTCATTTTAAGTCCCACATTTCAGATTAAACTCAATAATTGGTACAAAATTGATGAAAAATCGGAATTTTCAGCATTTCAGATTTGTCCAAAATTCACTTTAAATAGTTATATATGGCAAATCTGGAGGATTTATCTGCAGGTATGCCAATTCATTGTTCTTGGGGATATATAAGTTGTGTAGAAAAACCAGGGGTGTTCAATGTAACTCTAAATACCGAAAATTTTACCCCTACCCCAAGAAAATGATGCTAAAACAATGCAAAAAATGTCTGTCTGTACATATATATGAACAGAACATACTAATATTTTTACTTTCTTTTAAAAAATGCACTTGATATATCGTAATATGCAATTTTAATGCAGAAAATATGGGTTAAATTTAATATTTTGGGCGATTTTCGTGAAAATGGGAATTTTCAGGATTTCGGAATGTTACAAAATTCAAAATTATTAGTTGTATAACTGCCCATAAACCACGCGCATGATCTTATTTGTTATATATGGGAGTCTCTTTGCATTTTTTGTTTGGACTGTTATAATATTGGACCTTTATATACAATGTTCAGGCTTTTCAAGCTGAATAAAATGAAATAAAATGTGTTGAAATTTATTTTTTTTTTTGGGGGGGGGGTAATATGTTTGCAATTTATGAGTGTTTAGTTAGTCTAAAATGTTCAAAAGCATACTTTATAATAACTTAGATATAGTGAAACAATATTCTATCAACATTTTTTACGTTAGATACCAAATTCGTGAAGTTTTTACATCGCTAAGTCAATTTAGCAATAATTCTGAAAAACGGAAAATTCCCATTTTTCATAAAATTTCGAGCAGAATGTCCAAAAAAGACCCCTTGAAAAGTTTGAATCTACCTAAATGGGCTTCTGCATGTCAGCTTTGGTGAAATACACACAATAATTTGCATTAGACATTATCTTTTTATCATTTTGAGCCTGAATATTTTAAATTTTCTCTTAATTTTAAGGGGAGCGGTGCTAATTTTGGCATTTCTGATCCCACAAAAAGGCTGACTCTAAAATTTTTTCCGTAATTTGTTGCTTACATATCATAAATCATTATTGCATTGGCAATTATTAGATATATATTCAAATTTATACGATCAAGAAGTAAGAAATTGTGAAAATATCCGAAATTTTGAAAACTTCGATTTTTCAAAATGTTATACCGAAAACCAAAATCTTAAGGACTTTAATGGTCTTATTTTTCAACAATGTATCATAACTGATAAATTATGCATAAAAACTAGATCAAACGATGTGATTTATTTATCTGAAAGGAATTGAAAGCTTTAAAATCGTCATTTTCGCCATTTTTGGCAGAGGGAGGGGTATATTTTTTGCATCCCCAAATCACAAAAATAGCGTAATGTGCCACTTGTGTTCATTGTAAAGTATATTTTGATACCAAATTTCAGTACATCTAATCTATCTACATAAAATTTAGGGAGCTTAAAAGATAAAATTAAGAATAAAACTAAAATACAAGAATTTTTTTGTGGTGTACTATAAAAGTGGTCCTATACTGTCTATGTGTGCAGGTTATATTCGTGTTAACATGTTTTATTTTAAAGAGAGGATATAAAAGGACTGAAAAAATCGGTCTGGATCATAAGTGTGTGGGGGGGGGGGGGGGGGGTGCACGGTAAGTGATTTCAGCCCATGGCCTATGACTTACGTATAAGTATGTTTGATAATGAATATGTTCCATGTAATACATAAAGTAAGCCATTTCAAATTCTACTATTATCTATTTTTTTTTTAATCACACAAATTCCATAAAAACACCTTCAAGTTTGACAACAACAATGATTTATGCCCCTCGGGCTCATTAACACCTGGTCAATGTGATAGGTGATGTCTTTACCACTTGTTTATTAGGTAAACGTTGGATAACTCTACCAGTACTGGCTTCCTATTTCTAATGTGTAATACCCTAACAATATAAAAACTTACAACCAAGGACGCATAATCTGAATATTATTACTATTATTTAAAAAAACCAGAAAAAAAGCAAAATAAATGAGAAAAGACAACAAACATCTTTTATTATGACTACAATTTTCAATCATAGCCACAAACAGTGAGAGAAGAACATGTTTGAAAGACATAAGACTAAAGTAAACAACTATATGTGTTTTTATAAATATATGCTACGGGTCCAGATAATAATATGGAAACATTATTTCTGTTTTTAGTATATGAAAATTAAACAAAATCGGTTAGTGAAAACCTTTATCGCAATGAAATGTCAGAAAATTTTAATTTTTCTAGTTCGGAAGTAAGAGGGGGTGCACAAAAGAAAAATTAACCCACAGACTACTATCTACACTAAATATATAAATGAACACCTTTCAGTGTAAGTGACTTATAAGTCAATTATTACCTAATATCAATTTTGTTAGGTACAAGACGCTTTCATTCATATCCTCATAATAAACAAAGCACCCTGTTCTTTGTACATTTGGAGCTTTGATACTGTAATTGTTAATACCTTCCATGACAGGTCTTCTGAAAATAAAAATAAATCGTACTTTTACAGTACCAGCTTTTTTGCGTCCTGGATTCTTATTAAAAAGATGTTGATTTAGTTGTCAAGAACTTGTTTTCGAAATCATAATATTTTTTTTCGTACAATACGTCTTTTTCCTTGGAGTTCATTTTCCTAACGATACCGGTATCAGGTACTGCTCTCTCTAAGAAGACAACTACAATAGAGACCTGTATCGGTAGTTTTAACATGTCCTGAATTTGTATCCATTCTAATACAATTTTATCACACAACACCACTGGCAATCCTTTTATATGAAAAAAAAAATATAATTCACTTTATTATTGCTAGTGAAGTTGAAGTGCTGAAAATAAGCTGGTTTTCGGGTAATTATACAGGCTGCTAGTCTGTGGGTGCCGTTTAAAATAAATCCATTTGCATCAACAGGTATTTGTGATTTTGGTGAATTAAAGTTGGTGCTAGAAATACTTTGCAATGTTTGTTGGAAAGATATTATGAAGTCTTTTTTCGATTTTTTATCCTTGCACGGCTTACTATAATCGGTATATAGTGGATTCAAATTATGGCAGTATTCCTGGAAATTATACCATACCCGAATATGTTCCGTGTATGCTAATTCAATGAATTTGGGTATGCGTTTTACTACCAAGAAATAGTATGCATAAACTGATTTTATAATGACATCAAAGCGGCGTCCATGCAAATATTTTGTGGCATCTTCCAAAATTTCCTTGTTCTGAATTTGATCTTTATTGATAACACCTTTTTTCCAAATAATCTGCAGATTTAGGAATTGGAAGGTTAAGAACATGGTATACCAAGCAAGGAAACAACTCCGTGGAAATTCTGATAATATATTTTNNNCGGTAGAATTTTTGCCAAAAAAACTGAAGGGTCTAACAAGTCACTCATTAAAAACATCGAGGATATAGAAGATCTTAACTAAAGGACCGAAACTTTAAACTCCCCCTTTTCTTTTCGAGTAGAGTGTAATAAAAACTTTTTTTGTATTGTAATAATGTATCATGAAATGGAATGAAAAAAAATAGTTTGAGTCTCTATTCTCCTGGGGATGTTGTTTTGATCTGAATTGCTGCTATACTTGTGGAGCTGCAAAGCATGCTCTTTGCCTCTGACTTTGCGACTCATCAAGTATATCAATCCAGACAAAACGCCCCACTACATCCCCAGGCCATTTGAAAAATATAAAATTTAATACTAGGATACCTGTTTGAAGAACCACTAGTCTTGTAGAGCTGCAGAGCATGTTGTAAACCTCTGACTTTGCAGCTCTACAAAATTAAGACAGAATTTAATAATCTATATTCAAAGATATATATCAACCCTTTATTCACTACAATTAGCTTACTGTGTTGTTATTTATATGCTATGTTTTCTGTAATATGTGTATTAATTTGTACCTTGTATTTAGGGAGAAGGCTTATATAGGCTCAGCCTGCTGCCTAATCTCATTCAGATTATATACTGAAAAATAAAATATTGTTTAAATTCTCCTGAAAGGTTTACCTTATATATATTTTTTTTCTCTTCATATTTTCACCAAGTGTCTTTCTTAGTTTTATATTAATTTAAACCAGGCTGAATTTAAGGTGTGTTTATTTTGGACCAGGACTTCAAAATTATAAGCCAAATCAAATACACTGCATTTCCAATTTATTTAATTATTATTTTTTTGTTATTATTATTAAGAATCGGACATACCTATAGACCCACAGATGGTCATTATAATATCAAAAGCAATTGATTAAACTAAGAATTTTTACAAAACCTTTTTCACAAAATACCCCCAAATTATACATAGTATTGTCAATATTGTACCAAAAAGGCAATATTATTCATGTTGTGTGGTTTTTTTATAGAATTATTTTGTATTTTGTTTCATGTGTAAATGAATATGCAGTTTATATGTTTTTCACACCACTGGTAAAACATTTACTATAAAAAGATACAATTCGATTCCCGAAGTTGCTTATGNCATTTAATTCTTGCATCTTTGCAGTAATGTAAAAGGAAGTTACTTTCAGTACTAAACATTGCAGTCATTTTCAGTACTGGAATTTACAGTCACTTTTTAGTACTGAAAATTACAGTCAAATTTCGTTACTGGAAATTACAGTCCCTTTTCAGTACAGTTATTTACAGTCATTTTTCAGTACTAAAAATCAAAGTCACTTTTTAGTACTGAAAATTACAGTCATTTTCCAGTACTGAAAATTTCAGTCACTTTTTCGTACAAAAAATTACGGTAACGTTTCAATACAGAAAAGTAGTTTTTTCCGTACTAAAAACTACAGTCATTTTTCGTTGCTGGAAATTACTTATTTTTCAATACTTTAAATTAGCCTTTTCCGATTATAAAATTTTATTTGTTTTCTTTATTTTATCAAAATAATTATTTTTTTTNACTAGATCATAAGCATATGTCTTCATAGTAATGGCATCTTAAAGTTAATTTTAACTTACCTAGCCAAATTCTACATAATCACATTGAATTCATTCAAAATTACATCCCCAAAATAAGTAATTGTTTTATTGCACTATCAATGTGTTATATTTAATATGTAATACTAGTCTAAATCCAAATCGGAATTATTTTGACTTTTTCAACCTTTGCAGAAATTAAATTCACAGTAACTTCGGTATTTAGTTATTTGTTTACGTTTGATGAACTAAATTCCAAAACCTCGTGTTTACACAATAACTGTAAACAAATCCGGTGTGTTCGATTATTTGTTTATTTACCCTACACGAATAGAATGGTGTCAGGTGTGTT